>AJWJ01000149.1:0-44632 GCA_000277445.1 Polysphondylium violaceum
TTTTTTGGTTCATTGCAATGCCTCTCTGTTGGACTTTAAAAAGAAAAAAAAAAAAAAAAACCGACTAGAGCAAAATTATGCTTTACACCAATTTTAAATGTGTGTCAAGCGACTAATATTTGAGAGGGTGAGTGTTTGGTGGTACTGTGTTCATCACCAAAAATAACAAAAAAAAAAAACTGATGTAACCACAATCATGTGTGTGTTTGAAAAGGGGTATATTTTTGAAAACTTCTTTTTTTTATTTTTTTTTTATTTTTATATAATCAAAAGAGAGATAGAGTGCAGAGGAAATATATAAATATAGATATATTAAATAGAGATATATATAAATATAGATATATTGCTTTTTTTATAATATTATTATAGAGAAAGAAAAGACACAATAAATCATACCAATATAGTTTACATTCACATAAAATAGTAGTATTAGTCACATAGTAGCAGATTTAGCAACAGTCTAGTCTTTACTGATTGAAGCATTCATTTTTTTGTTCTCTCATCATCAAGATATACATTATCAGATTTAAATTAAATTTAAAAAAACTACAAAAAAAAAGGAAAAAAAAAAAAACTAAAAAAGATTTAGATTAAATTTAAAAAAGGAAAAGGAAAATGATGTCTAGTTATTTTGAAGTTATTGCTATAAAGGAACACAAAGCTATACATCAGTCACAGTTGGCTTTTAAAAGGGGAGAAAAGATTGTTGTCATTGAAACAGCACCCACAGGATGGTGGAGGGGGGAAGTGAATGGAAAGAGAGGACTTTTTCCACAATCCTATGTCACTCAATCTAGTCCAGGATCGATATCACCATCACTTGTCTCGCCAAACACTTTGGCACAGTACAACAATACTTGTCAGGTGCTCGAGACCATCACCATTGAAAACAGTACATTGTCACCTCCTGTCCTCTCACCAGAACCCGACGACAGCACCGATAGTGGCAGCACCAGCACAAATACACCCAGTGAAAGTAATTCACCATTTGTTCGTTCAACCACGGCTTCACCAGTACCTCAAATCACCATGACATCGGCCAAGGGCGCAACACCAGTACGAGGGTCAACACCGGTAAGAGATTTAATCCATCCACCTATAGCTCAACATCCACCACCACAACACTCTGATCAATTACCTCCAACACCACCCAATGAAAAGGTTACCAAGCCTTCAACACCGCCCAGAGTAGCCAATCTCACCATCTCTATTAGCTCTGGTAATGGCAATCAAGATGATCCAGAGTCCTTGAAATACTCACCCAGATTCAACATAACACCCTCAACAATGAATATGACTGTCAATCCACCCAAAACTCACACTAGAAAAAACTCTGGTCCTGCAACATCTATCAAAGAGCAGCCAGATACAGAGACAGATGGGATGCCCAACACCAATACCAAGGGTGCACCATTTGACAAGTACTCTACACTTCCAACCAACACAAATAGAGGAGTTAGAACACCATTGTCCACTCCGGGTCGTATATCGGTCAAAGACATAAATATAGAGATCCCCTATTACATCACTCGTGCCACAAATTCCTATAGAAAATCAACATTTGATGAATTGGATTTTGTAACTGGTGATTTAATTGTTGTATATAATAGCAAGAATATTGAAGGTGATTGGTGGGTTGGTAAAATTAAAAGTAATTTTGGTATCATTCCCAAAAGTCATGTAGAGATAATTAAAGATATATCACCAAATAATAATAGTAATAATAATGTAAATAATAATAATAATAATATTAGTAATAATAATAGTAATAGTAATTCAACTCAATCAACACCACCACCATCTATACCATTGCAAAGTACAATTATAACTCAACAAAATATTGTAAATTCTTTACCACCCCCTTCACCAGCTATTCAACACCCTACCACTGGTACTACATATATGAAGGCAGTTGCACTCACCACTTACAATAGTCAATTTGGAAATTATTTATCTCTAAGAAAAGGTGATGAAATGGTATTAATTAAAAAAGAAGGTGAATTTTGGAAAGCTAGACTTGGCGGTCAAATTGGTTTAGTCTCTCCAAACTTTATCAAAGAAATACCAGTTCCAAGTCAACATGAATATTTTCAATCAATTGAAAATCCCATTTCAAGTCGAAATTCAAGTCCATCAACAAATTCACCAACTCATTCTAGAAAAAATACATCAACTCCTCCTCCTTTAAATACAACATCAAATAATAATAATATAACATCACCACAACCACCACCAAATTCAACTTATTCACCTAAATCTAAAACACCAATTACGAACAATGTCACATCTTCACCAATTCCACACTCTAATTCTTCTTCAGACTATTTTGTAAATCAAGCCAAACAAGACCATGATCACATTCAAAATTCAACATCATTAAACTCTAGTACCAGTAGTTTATCAAGTACAAATGGTGGTGTTGTTGGAGGCACCAGTTCCTTGCAAAATGTAGATGATGACGGTATTGCTCAAAAGATTAGAGATTCTTTTTCTCACTTTGCAACCAAAGAGGAGATGCTGGAAGCCATTCAAAATCTAGCCATTAAATTTGTCAAACAAACCGCCATTCTAAAAAAAGATCTATTGGAAGAAAGATCTCAAAAATCATTATTGGAAAAAGAACTCTTTGAATTAAAACAAAAATATTCAATTTAAATTAAATAGATATTAATATGGTTAGTTAATAGTAATTAAAACAAACAAATAAAATTAATTTTTGATTTCTTTATTTTTCCCCCTAATCAGATATAGTTTTTAGATTTATAGATTTGATCCATAGATACATAGATTTATAATTAATAAAAAAATTAAAAAAGTTTATTTAATAGAAATAATTTTAGAGAGTTGCAACAGCTTTTTTAGCGGCATCATCCAAATCATTGGCAGCAACAATATTTAAACCAGATTCTTGTAAAATTTTCTTACCCAACTCAACATTGGTACCTTCTAAACGAACGACTAATGGGATTTTTAAACCAACTTGTTTACAGGCGGCAACAATACCGGCAGCAATAACATCACACTTCATGATACCACCGAAAATATTTACCAAAATGCTCTTTACTCTTGGATCTTTGGTGAGGATTTTAAAGGCCTCAGTTACGGTTTTCTCTGTAGCACCACCACCAACGTCTAAAAAGTTGGCTGGTGTACCTCCGTAGAGCTTGATAATGTCCATGGTGGCCATAGCAAGACCGGCACCGTTGACCATGCAACCAATGTTACCGTCGAGACCAATGTAGTTGAGACCGTATTTGGTGGCTTCAACTTCACGTGGATCTTCTTCGGCTGTGTCTCTCATTTCAAAGACTTCCTTTTGACGGAAAGAGGCATTATCATCAAAATTGATTTTGGCATCCATGGCATAGATCTTGCCATCGGTGGTTTCGGCAAATGGGTTGACTTCGACTTGGGTAGCGTCGGTCTTGATAAAGAGTTGGTAGAGGTTTTTCATTTGATTTTGGGCATCGGCAATCTTGGAGCCAGTGAAGCCGAGTTGTTCGGCCAATTTCTTGGTTTGGGCGTCAGTGATACCTTTGACGATATCGACTGGCTCTTTGATGATGGCAGCGGGATCTTCTTCGGCGACTTGTTCAATGTCGACACCACCCTTTTGACTGGCAACAATAACTGGACCGCCATATTTTCTGTCCATGAGAATGGCAAAATACAACTCTCTCTTTGGATCGACAGACTCGGCAATCATAACGTTTTGCACCAAAGTACCTTCGGCGGCGGTTTGTTTGGTGACCAAGTGTTTGTTTAACATTTCACCGGCTAAACGTTGTGCTTCAGCACCTGTTTTGCAAAGATGGACACCACCTTTGAATCCAGTCTCTATAAAAGTACCTTTACCTCTACCACCGGCATGAACTTGAGCCTTGACAACAAGTTCTCCTGTTAATTCAGATGCAGCCTTTGGTGCATCAGATGCTTTATTGATTACTCTCCATTTTTGAGTATTGACACCAAATCTATCCATTAATAATTTACTTTGATACTCATGTAAATTTAAATGACGTACTTGATATTTAGTTGAACTAAAAGTCAATAAACCCTATATTATCATTATCAGTATCATTATTACATTATATTAGTTTCTGATTTCTATTTGATCCCCACTCTTTAATCAAAAGGAATAGACGGTGATGGTAGTCCCGACAATGATCATCGCCACACTTTTATCTATAGATGAAAGCACCACACATCCATCCTATCCTCTGATTGCATGTGTGTATTGTGATATATACAGTAGTCTTGTGTAATGGGGTACGAATAGAATTAAAGAATGACATTTTTATAATATAATCTATATATTACTGCGAATATGCTTCAATTTAAAAAAAGTGCATCAAAATGATGAGCACAGTGATTGTTGTTCAAAAATGAAAAAATTTTTATTTTTTTAAAAAAAACCAAAAACGTTACGCCTAATTTACTCATAGTTACTGTATTTATATATAGATATATTGGTGGTGTGTTGTTTTTACTAAATTGGTAGATAGACAAGTATTGTATATAAATAGATATGTCTAGTGATCATCAACACAGTATAGCAGATACTATATCATCACTTGACGAGAAAGAAGAAGGCGAAGAAAGTGAAGAGGAGGGTCAACACACAGCTACAGTAGTAGCAGTACCAGAAGAAGAAGGGCAAGAAAGAGTGGGTCAAGAACAAGAGGAGGAAGAAGATTTATTTGACGTATTTCAAAAAAAAAGAAAGCCAAAAACGTCTTCAATCGTCCATGAATTGAATAAAAAATATAGATATACATCAAGAGAGAATGATCAAGATGTCATAGAGAAACATGTAAATAGTAGTAATAGTAATAGTCATAGTGAAGATGATAACGGCGGGAATAGTAGGAGTAATCATGACAATGATGCAATCAATCAGGATGATAGTGATGGCGAGGAAGATCTCAAACTAGGAAATGGGTGTGAAAATAATGGTCATGATAGTAACCATAGTAGTTCAAACCACCATCAAAAGGATTTACTCATTCACAACTTGTATAAAAAAATAGAATCATTGGAGAGCGTGTTGAAAGCAAAGAACGTATGTTTGGGAGGCCAGGACCCCTTGTTTGCGTTGAATCAGGGCTGTTTGGAGGAATCCAAGGTGGTCGAGTTGGAGAGATTTATATTCAATTATTTTAGTTCAAATAAACGACAAGATATAGACCAGGAGCAAGAGGAGGGCGAGGAAGACATTGGACACCAACAGCGACACTCTGAAATAACATATTACTATGAAGGCGGGTACAGTCAAAAGAAACATGGTGTAAATAAACTTGCATTTGTTCCAACATCGATACCATACAGTTTTTCAAAGATACCTAGTTATAACGTAGATAAACAAGATTTACATCAAGATGTGGGTGGTGGTGCCGATGGCGAACAGCCCAAAGAAGAGAAAAGGTCGTTTAAAGGTGCATGTTTCAATTGTTCTCAAACAGGCCACACTATATCAGATTGTCCTCTGCCCTATAATCCTAGGAACGTCCAAAGAAATAGAAGAGAGTTTTTAGATAACAAACCACAACATCCTATAAAGTATGTTTACATGATCGTATAAATAATAATATTATTAATACTAATACTAATAACAATAATGATATCATCTAGCGAAAGATATTATCAAACTGTAGAAAGAGAGAATAAAACAATTAAGCAACAGCAACAACAAGATAATAATACTAGTATAGATATAGAGACAACCAATTCAAGTACAAAAGATGGATCAACAGAATCAGAAACAGATGTACAAGGAGAGATAGAAACACAAACAGAAACAGAAACACAACCACAAACAGAGTCAACAGATCCAACAGCCGAGATAAAAGAGTCAACTACAGAAACGATGAGTACAGAGACTAAAAAATTGATATTTACACCAAACAAATCAAGTACTCCATCTAAACCGACATTTGAACATAAACTAGATTATATAGAGTTTCCCAAAGATCTCTTTGAAAATCCAGATATTGTCGAACAAGAGGAAAGTTATTATAATAGTAATAGTGATAGAAATGGTAGAGATAATAGAGGATATAGTCGAGACAGTAGAGATTATAGAGATAATAGGGATAGCAGGGACTATAATAGAGATTATAGTAGAGATAATAGTAGAGACAGTAGAGATTATAGAGACAGTAGGGATTATAATAGAGATTATAGTAGAGATAATAGGGATTATAGAGATAGAGATTATATGGAGAGAGAGGAAAGACGTCAATATGAAGCCGGCTTGAATTATTCTTCATATAGAAATGGTAATCCTAATAATAATGGATACCAGTACCAACAACAATATGCGCAACAATATCAGTATCAACAATATCAGCAATATGCACAACAATATCAATATCAGCAATACTCTGGGTACTATCGCGCACAACAAGAACAACTTCAACATCAACAACAATATCTCAATGCCAATCAACAATATCCTCGATATCAATCATCCTACAACAATAACTATAATCAACAACAACAACCTCTTCAACCACCTCAACCAGATCCTATACCACCTCCACCACCCTCATTTCCACCGTCTGAACCTAAACAAACCACAGCAGCAGAGCCCGATGATTCAGGGCCAATAGACATGGATATGGAAATTGAACCTCTTGAAGAAGGTGCCTTATAATACCGTTCAGACATTTCATACAATAAATTACTCGAATCACACTCAATCATGCTAAATCACCCTCATTCATATTGTTGTTATTGGGAATGACCCTCCAATTGAACTACAAAACAACAATATTAAATGTTTGTCAAAATTTAATACTTGCCAAAAAAAGATGAGTTTCTGGGTTTCTGGGTTTCTGGGATTGTCTTGGCACTAAAACTTTTCCACCTTTAGATTCTTTTTGATGAGGAACTTTCCTCATATATTGCTATCCTTGGAAATCAAGAACAATATAAAATAGATGTTTTAATATGAATAGTCAGATTACTTGCAGGTATTTTTATATAGTATAAAAAAATATTGATTTAGTTAAAAATAAAATCCAGTCTTGGGCAAAGAGGATTCAAATCCGAGTGTGATTTCTCCGATGCTCAAGATTATTTGCACGTATTTTTATTTTTATATTAAATTTGCATTTCTGAAAAAAGTGTATACACGAGTATTATTGGTGCCACCTTATCATCTCAAACTCATCTTTTATCCTTTTCCACCACTTCATTTGAAACAATTGGAAATTTGGCTTTGGTTGATAAAATCGATCAAGATTCTGTTACTTTTTAATTAATTAATAGCCCACCAGTTCAATCTTTTATTATTTGATTAAATATTTAATCAGATCACATTAAAAAATATCTTTAAAATTTCATGAAAATTTTTAGCTATCATCTCACCCATCATAATAATTGATTTTTATAATCGAGATAAAACTTAACATGAGATAATGAATCTTGGTATTATTATTATCCAAAACGTTATTATTATCCCAATTTATTTTTAGTTTTTAAAGTTTTTATAAATGAAAAGACTCTTTCAAACACCTGTTAGTTCATGAACTAATCTCTATATACCTTAATAAAAATTTTTTGTTTGATTTTATTATAAAGATTATTTGGTTTTTATATTACAATATTATTGAGTTTTATTCTTTAATCTTTAAATGTTAAGAGGTTTTTGAGTTTCTTTAGATTCTCCTTTAAAGTTGGTTGTATTTTAATAGAGGTCTTGAGAGATTTTAATTTTGATGAAATAAATTGAATAGTTGAGAGATCCAGTGGTTGTTTAGTTTGTTCAAACACCAAGTAATCTAAAATTACAATTAAATGATCAGTTGAATTACTACCAGTACTTTTCTTATTACTACTATTATATTTCTCAAGTCTAAATTTGTTTTCAATTAAATAACCATAGATAATTAAATCGAGTATTGGAGTTGTGATTTGAATTGAGTTGGATTTGATAAACTCTATGATTGAGTTTGGATCGTGATCATAGTAGGCCATGCAATAGAGAATGATGGATTCGTTCATCATTGCCGATTTTTGTTGTAAATAGGCCTCTGTCACTGTCTTTGACTCGCCCAGTTTCTTCCAACTGGAATAGTATTTCAAGGCATTAGGGAGGTCGTTGATTCTTGCCAGACCATAGATGAGTTGGTTGTAGATAAAAGAGTTCATTTTCAACGACCATTTCTTTTTATACTCTTTCAAGAGAGATAGTGCAGCGTAGGGATTCTTGTTTTTAATCAACTCGTAGTGGAGCATCGAGATGAATGTGTGGCTGTTGCCCTTAAACTTTTTGCCAAGGACCAACGAAAAATCGTTCAAGAATCTCTGTGATATCTCTTCGCCCTCCAAAGCCTTTAGTTTGACCTTGGCATTGAATATCTCCATGTTTGGGTAAATGCCCTCTTGCTCCATGAAATCTTCAATTTGCTCGCCCACCTCCATGAGTCTGTTTTTGTAACAATACACCAAGATGTCCTCAAACAAAACCTGATCTCTAATGGCTATATTATCTTCCTCATCCTCATCCTCTTCCTCTTGGTCTTGGTTTTCAACCTCTTTATCAAACTCTTTTTCTTTGTGATACTCTAGTCCGTCTTTGTAGTGGGTCGAGAGCGATTTCAGCTGATAGACAAAGGCATCAAATATTTGTTTGTTGTCTTGGCCAAGCTCGGGATCCTTTCGATAGTACTCGAGGTAGGCAATAAATATATCGTTGTCGATAAAGATACGGTTGTCTAGCATATTTTGGGTGACCATTTCGGCCGAGTCAAATTGGCGCATCTCCAAGAGTGCCTGCACGATTTTCTTGTAGTCTTGCGACTCTAGTTCGCAATTAAACTCTTGGCTCTCGAGGGCTTGAAAGAACTTGATTCTTTTTTTCTTGTCGGCCAGTTGTTTGAAAAAGTAATTGTACACTCTATTAGATCGTCTAAACACCGACTCTGATGTCTCGTCAGCCATGGAGACGATCTCGAGGAAATCTTCTTTTTCAATAGACTCGTTGATCAACAGCTTGTCTTGGTAGTCGAGGATCAGTGATTGCAAATTATCATAGATCATGGGAAACACTTCTTTGTACATATTGTTGTGGTGATAGAGAAACAACGAATACAAGTGCAAGTCAACTCTATCGCGATACTGAATATTATAATTCAACTGAATAGTGTCCACGCCATCGTCTGTATCTTGATCTTCATCTTGATCCTGATTCACCTCTTCTGTCAGTGATGGATAATTATAATGATACTGGTCAAATTCATTCAATGTCTTGTATTTCTCTATATACTTTTCCTCTTGTTCCTTTTCAATGTTGTCTATATAGTCATCGATTACTTTGTCCAATCGCTCTACATTAAAGTAGTTTTCAAAGGGATCTACACGATTATACACTGTTTTTGAATTTGCCAACAACATCACTCTCTCTCTGTTTTGTTTCAAGTGTCTAGCCTGCTTGTTGATATACCATTTATACTGATTTCTCGTGTGTTGTTGAAGTGCACGATAATAGTCGTTTCTCTTGTTTTCCAGATACTCTGCTCTAACCTTGCCCTCCTTTTCCTTTTGTCCTTTTTCAAAGTTTTTATCTACAATCGTATTACCTTTACCAAAATCAAATATATTTCTTTGTTTATTATTACTACTATTACTACTATGACTATTTAAGAGATAATAAGATTTAAAATCTTTTAACAAGAAGCTTTTGATTGAATTGGAGTTTATCTTTTTATATAACCTAATGTTTGTTTGAGGGAATCTATATTTCTTTTTAGGCAACCATGATTTATTTGATATATGTTTGGAATAGTGATCATCATCGTCGTCACCATCCTCTTCTCTGTTACCATGACCTAAAAACTCTTGTATATCTTGCATCTCCCTCTCATGTTTCAAATGATCGACATATTGCTTTAGTTGTTCTTTTTTTTCCTTTACCTGATCATTTATACCCTTTTTATTGTTGTTATTACTATTACTTGTTGTATATAATCTATGACTGAATAAAGAGACACTATTACTATGGCTACTATGTATACTAAATAATCTCTTTAATAAATTTAGATTCATTCTTCTCTTTTAATCAAGAAGATTGTTTGGGGAAAAGACACACACAAATATGCAAAAGTTTTGCAAATGAGAAAATGAAAAAAAAAAAACGAACGAAACAATTATCTCAATACAGAACAAATATTTATTGACCATGTGTACTTTCATGACTTAAAAGAAAGACATGTTGCTTTTTATATTATTATTGTAAATTTTTAAAAACCCTCTTAAGTCTAAACCCGATTTAGTCTTTGCGAGTTTAGACTTGAAAGAGTCATAAAAGTCTCAAATACTAATGAAAAAGACATTTTCCCTATCAAGATGATTATCATCACCATTATCTTTATTCGAGAATACAGTTATCCAATTCAAAAAAATACAAACAAATTTGTTTATTTTTTTTTTTTTTTTTTTAAATTTATTTATTTTTCATTAATATATAATATACATATATTATATCGTAACAAACAAAGAATGGTATTGTATAATAATAATAATAACACTATTCAATGAAGAAAACATGTTATTAATAATAAGAATAATAAATAAATGTAGGCAGCTAGATTAATGAAAGAATATAAAGTTTTACAAAATGAAGAATTGGATGATATTATACTATATCCCAAAGACGATGGAGATCTCTTTAAATGGACAGCAATTATTAAAGGACCACCCGACACACCTTATGAAGATGGTAAATTTGAATTAGATATCAAAGTCCCATCAAACTATCCTTTACAACCACCCACTATCAAGTTTGTGACTAAAATATTTCATCCAAATATTCATTTCAAGGTATTTATTAGATATATAATACACGATATATAAACAGTATTATCATCATTGTATACTAACACACACACACACACACACACACACACACACACACACACACACACACACACACATACACTCACACACAAACATATATATAGACAGGAGAAATTTGTTTAGATTTATTAAAAACATCATGGTCGGCTATTTATACACTTCAATCAGTGTGCAGATCAATCATAGCCCTTTTATCGTTACCTGAAGCAGACAGTCCTTTAAATTGTGATGCTGGTAATTTAATTAGAAATGGTGATACCAAAGGACATGATTCTCTGGCTAAAATGTATACTAGAGTTTTTGCTTCATAGATGGGAATAGTAATAGTAATAATAATAATAAAAGGTGACCATATAATGCCTCATTTTGTAAATAAACATACTAAATAAATATATAATCATAAAATATTTTATTTTCACCAAATCGAAAATGATAAGGTGGGTGAAAGAATAGATATAGACAGTTTTATGTATACTATAATCGTACAACATTATAGATAAAGGGATGAAACCAACAACAAGCGAAGATACTGGTATTACAATTACAATAAACAATAGTTGTAGTTTTGTCCCTCATTGGTAATTAAGATATAATCTCGATAAAATTAAAATAATTATGTTGTCACCGGGTAACATCATTTTTTTATTCTTATTTGCAAGTTTTCCCTCGCAATTTTGAATTTTTGAAAAAACTAATTTAAAAAAATGACTATAAAAAGGCATTCGATTTTGTATTATTCTCTTTACACTACAACAACAACAACAACAACTAACAACTAACAATGGGTAAATACAAAAACTCTAAATTCCAAAGAATGCGTGACGAATTTGAAGATGGTGATTATTTGGACGAATATGATTATTGTTGGTTAGAGGAAAGAAATATTCCAGTTGATGATGTATGTTATATTATTCTGCGGTATATGCCACTTTGTACTAACCAAAAACATAATAGATGTATGACTCTAAATATGACAAATACTTGGATGATTCATATGAAGAAAGTAATGATGAAAGTGAATATACTGACGAAAGTGATCAAGAACAAGAAAGTGATGAAGAACCTCAAAAAGAAGGAAAAAAAGAGCCAGTAGAAGAGGAAGAGGAGGAAGAAGATGAGGAAGAGGAGGAAGAGGAAGAAGATGATGAAGAAGAGCAAGAAGAAAGTGATGAGGATCCTCAAAATGAAAACACCAAACCAAAGGTAAACTGTGCTGGTGGTAACATTGATTCTCTTTCTTATCGTGACCTTCAAGCCTTGTGTAAAAAACATGGAATCAAAGCCAATGACAAAAAAGATACTTTAATTGATAATCTTAAAAAGTTAAACATTGCCTAATGTGCTGACTCCATTAGTCATTATCATTCACCATCTTTATCACAATATCTTTGAATATAATAGTTCAAGGAAGTTGCATAGCTGTAAATAAAATATAACTACACGCAAACATCTATAACTACCCAAACAATAATAATCAGTGATTTATTATATATATAAGGAGAATCCATAAATGTTTAATGAATTGATTAATTGATTTTTTGGAGTGGAATCGATTGACTAGACATGGGTGGACTAGTGGTGGGGTTGCGAGACGCCGACAGTGGCGCAGGGTTTTCGAGGTCGTAGAGGGTCTTTTCTTTACCTTTTTTTGGAATTACAAAATGACTAATGTCGCCCAAATAGAGCCAATACAAAATGATGATGGTGCCAGAGAGGAGAAATACGGGGTCAAAGAACCACAGGATGATGGCCATCGAGAAGTAAAATGTACGCACGCCGACAGTGTAGTGATTGGAGCCGGCGTTGAGGTTGTTGTAGCAGTATTCCTTTGAACACTCCTTATTGAACGCAGTGACGTTGACGAGAAAGGCCAGGTGGGTGACATAACGGATCGAGGTGGCGAAATTGAGAAAGGAAAAGAGGAACAGCAGGATGAGGACAAAGGACTTGTAGATGAGGATCTCAGCATTGCGCGCACCGATGATTCTGATTTTGTCCAGGGCGGAGGTGAGTGAGCTGCTTACAAGCAGATTGATGATCAGCACGACGAGCGTGATGGACGTCGAAGCCAGCAGGGTGGACGACATGACCATGTTACGCAGTGTCTGCACGGCCAGTATATCTTTTTTGCCATCGATCATGATATCTGTCCACAGCCGTCTATAGTATAGATTCCTGCCAATCACTGTCTGATTTGGTGTGTTTTTCACCCTGAGCATGATATAGAAATGGTAGGACAAATAGAGAGAGAATGATACCGCCAGAAATACTATATCGAATATTAACCCATCCAACATTTTTACTTTTTATATGTATATATATACAAGATTGGATACGATATATGGTAATGTGAAATGAAAAGGGTAAAGTTGGAATAAATAAATAAAGAGTTTTGAATGAAAATATAGTAATAAAAGTGTATGTAAGTTTCTATAAATATTATTATTAGCTAAATTCAGACTTGTAATAAAGTGTAATCTGTATACAGAAATAACACATTTATTTGTATTTCACACACACACACTAAATTTTCAAAGATATTTAAATACCACTGGAGAATGAAAATGAATGAAAAAAAAGTTTTCAGTGCATTTTGAGGTGTGGTGAATAAATAAAATAAAATAAAATGAGGTTGTATTAGTAATCTTAAAAAAGATCTTATCAATATTGAATAAAATTGCAACTTTATCTCAAACTCGCGTGTTTTTCGTTTTTTTTTTTTCTTGAATTTTTTTTGAATTTTTTAGAATTTTTTTTTTATCGCTTTTCGCTTCCACGGCGGCTTCTATTACACCACAAGTAGACTCTGTGGGTTTAATCACACCATCATTTGATATATTTATATATAGAGAATAGATTCCAAGATAGAATATAGATTAGAATAATATATCAATACTCATACACACTGGTGAATCAATCAATAACTACAACAACAACACAAGATGGTTAGACCTTTTATTGCAAATAAAGATAAACAAGTCTATGCTGTGTACCAAAACACAGTTAGAGACAGAAGAGGTCGTGAGACTGTTAAAACTGATTTAGAGAAAAAAGAAAGAGTAATTATACAGTGAATGAATGAATGAATGAATGACTGTGATTTAGAGCCAACAAACTAACCAACCAATACGTTAACTAATAGCCCCAACAAGGTGGATCAGATGATGAATATTATTCAGACGACGAATATTATGATGACTATGATGATGATGAATACTATGATGATGAAGAATATGATCAACAACAACAACAACAACAACAACAATATAATGATAAAGATATAGATAAACAATCAACTACCACAAGTAAAGATGAACCAGAAGATGATTTATCAATGATTGGATTTAAAAAGGATGGTTTTGATTATTCAAAGTACTTGAGACCAATTGGTGGTGGTGTATTTATTCCTGCTGTATACGATATGAACGAATTAAAGAAACATAAGGGTGGCATTATTGATTTGGTTAAAAAGAGTGAACCTGCTCCCTATATGTATGGTTTAGAAGAGATTAGTAAAGATTATGTAAACGATGGTATTGTATTATAGAGTCATTTAATTAATAGTAGATGTAGATGTAAGACCTTTACTAACTAATAATAAATAATAATAATAATAGTAAACGATTTAAAGGTAGATGATGATATTAAACAAGCACTTCAAGCAGATGAAGATGGTAATGATGATTTTGAAGATTTAGACGATGATTTTATTTTACAAGCAAATGGAGGTACATTGGATGGTTTGGATGGTGAAGTTAAATCTACCAAACAAAGATTAAAGAATCTCAGTTTGGAAGACGATCAATTTGATGATGGTGATGAAGGTTATTTTGATGACGACGAATATGATGACAATGACAGCAGATACGATGAGGATGGTTATCCCAGAGAGGTACAGAGGGACAACAAGAGAGTGGTAGATGAGGTATTAGAAGCAAGATTCCAACACGCTCTACAAGAATACAATGAAGAGGATATTGGTGAACTTGATCCCGAGGAAACCCAGGGTCTCTACAGCACCGACGCCTTTGAAGAAGTCTTTGACGAGTTTATCGACGACTACAACAAGAACCACGAGTCGCTCATCACTCAGCTACAAACCCTCAAAAAGAACAACGCATTCATCGCCTTGACCGACAAAGAAAAGCAACAGATTCTCGCCCGTGACTGGAACAAGGAAGAGTTGGTCGTTGTGCAAGAAGAAGAGGACGACGAGCAGGATAAATGGGATTGCGAGACCATTCTCACCACCTACACAGACCTCGACAATCATCCCCGTATGATCAAAGAGATCAAATTATCCAAAAAGACTGGCATGCCATTGAATGTCTTGCCCTTGAAAAAGAAGCCCATTGTCCAAGAGCCCATACCCGAAGAGGAAGAAGAAGAGAAAGCCAATTTAGGCCAAGCCCGTGGAAAAGGCGAGAGCAAGGAAGAGAAAAAACTCCGTAAACAAATGGTTAAAGACGAAAGAAAGAATCGTAGAGGCGAAAAGAAAGATTTGAAGGTAGCCTTTAAGAAAGAAGAGATGAAACAAACCACAATGATCAACACTCAACGAACAGATAAAAATGTCATGGTCAGATATTAAAATTTCTTTTTACTCTTAATAAATAATGAAAAAGGAATAGTTTTATAAATCAAATAATAGGTAGTAATAGTAATAGCTCGTTATTTATTAATAGTAATAATATCTCATATAGTCGTAGACTTGTGTGTGTTCAACACATTTGTTGTATTTTGTTTTTTTTTTTTTTGTAAAATTTTCACTTTTTTTGAATTTTTGCAACAGTTTTTTTTTTTTTTTTCTTCACTCACCCCTTATGCTTTTCAACAACTTATCTTTGTTTGATGATATATAAAAAAAGATAAAAATAAATCACATTGTTTATATAAATCATCATTATTATTTGTAAATATTTTCATTTTAAAATCAAAACAGTATTATAAATACTCTATATATAGTTTAATTTTATCTTTGTGTTGATATCATATAAATTTTTTTTATTTCATAAAAAATCAAACACTTTTTATTTTTTTTTTTTTTTCCAAAATACACGCCACCCCAAACCAATTTTCCAGAAATCATAGACTTGTATAATAAATAATGGTATCATCATCTTCTGCTACTGAAACAAATATTAATTCGCCAAATGATAGTAATGTGCCAGATGGTAGTAGTAGTCGTTCGAAAGTAGGAGAAAATGGATCGAAAAAACAAACAAATACAACCACAACTACAAAAACAACAACAGCGGCAATGGGAGAGAATGGCGCCAAAGACATAAAACTGGAAAAGGGAACAATTATATTTTGTAAATGGAGAGATGACCAATACCATAAATGTGAAATTTTAGATAAAAGAGAGTCCGAGTCTGGCACACCTGAATACTATGTCCATTACCATGAATACAACAGACGTTTGGACGAGTGGGTTGATGACAGTAAGTTTGATTTCAGCAGAATAGAGGTAGACTCCAACAACAACAAACACAGTGCCACGGCGACAGAGTCGCATGGAGGCGAGGGTACGGCCAATGGCACCGGTGCTCCAGCCAATAAAAAAAATGCAAGAATCAACAAGAGAATATTTGACGAGATGAACAACACCAATCAAAAGGGCGTTGATGAGGAGGCCAAGCTCTCGGCCATGGAAAAGGAGCACGAGGAAATTACCAAAGTGAAAAACATCAATGTCGTCGAATTGGGTCGTTATGAAATCGATGCATGGTATTTCAGCCCCTATCCCGAAGAGTTTGCCAAATGTGATAAATTGTATCTCTGTGAATTTTGTCTAAAGTATATGAAAAAAAAGACCACACTCAATAGACACATGTTGAAATGTGATCTACGTCATCCACCAGGCAATGAAATCTATAGAAATGGCAATATATCCATGTTTGAAATCGATGGCCGACACAACAAGATCTATTGCCAGAATCTTTGTCTCTTGTCAAAATTGTTTTTGGATCACAAGACTCTCTATTATGACGTGGATCCCTTTCTCTTTTATGTAATGACAGAGAGTGATAGTCGTGGTTGTCACATTGTTGGCTACTTTTCCAAAGAAAAAGATTCACCTGATGGCTACAATTTGGCTTGTATTCTAACCCTCCCACCCTACCAAAGAAAAGGATTTGGTAAATTGTTGATATCATTTTCATACGAATTGTCTAAAAAAGAATCTAAAATTGGTACACCTGAAAAGCCTTTATCAGATTTAGGTTTACTAAGTTATAGATCCTATTGGACTCAGGTGATTTTGGAAATATTAAGAAAGCATAAAGGAAATATTTCAATTTTAGATATTTCAAATATGACATCAATTCGAGTAAGTAGTTTGTTTATTTAATTATTTAATTTTAATACTAATTTCTCTTTGATTTAGACTGAAGATGTTATTAGTACATTACAATCTTTACAACTAATACGTTATTGGAAAGGTCAACATATTATTTCAATTACACCCAAGGCTTTGGAAGAGCATCTCAAAGTTTATTCAAAACAAACCACCAAAATTGAACCAAAATGCATTCATTGGGCTCCGCTAAACCCTCCAGCAAAAAAACAACGTTCAAAAGGATGGTAAATAATAAAGGAAGAATAATAAGAAATTAATAAATTAAATATACATTTGTACAAATTAACAGATTTATTCTTGTTCATTTTTATATAATTCTAAAAATTCATCTAGTAGTTGATCAATTCTGCCTGAATGTTCGTTGACCACTTTTTCCATTTCATCCATTTTGGAGGAATCTGCAAGATCAATGATTTGTTTGAGAGGTGGATTGATGTCAATGTATTGCTCACCTAAAAACATGTTCATTGTTTGACTGACTGCTTTGAATGTTGAGTCCATAATCATGTCCAATATGGTGGTGATCTTTGTAGCGCCCATGTTTTTGATTACTCTGGCAGGGAGATCGGGGTTATTGCCTGTGCCAAGGGAGAGAATGACAATGTCTTCACTGCTGACTTTAAACTTTTTGGCCATCATGCCGGCCAAAAGAGCAGATGGATTGTTGGCAAAAAGGCCTCCATCGACATACGAGTTTCCATCGCTAAGACTCTTGGGGTTAAAGTAGGTAGGGGCTGCAGAAGTGCAACGGCCAATGTCGGCCACCAAGTAGTCTTTATGGGCTGGGTCTTCATTTGAGAAAATAATAGGTCTGTGATCGCTTGAGCATGCGGTGACAAGTATAGGTTTCTTGAGGTCCTTTAAAGCGGTGGTGCCGAAAAACTCTGTCAACTGTTTTTCGAGTTTTCCTACGGCAAATTTGCCGCCTCTTATCATACCAATATTTTTGATCTTGTTTAAAGTAAGTCCTGAGGGAAATATTTTTTTGGCTCTCTCTTTAAACAATGTAACCAATTGGTCCAGAGAGATGTTATGTGCCAATGCGAGGGCATTGATTCCACCAATAGATGTACCGGCAACAAAATCAAATAAATCAAGTACAGATTTATCTTCCAAAACTTCATCTTTTTTCATCTTGTCTTGGAGTCTGAGTAGAATGAGTACCTCTATGTATCCTCTAACACCACCGCCACTGAGTGAGAGCCCAAATTTCTTTTTCTTTTTAAGACCATCCTCACCAGATTGATTTCTACTCTTTAACAAAGAAAAAGAGTTGTCTCTAACAAATGAGTCATAATGTTCTGGTAACACTGAAAAGTTTTGGAGGTATTCTTCAATGTCGGCTTCACTCAATTCGATATCTCCTTCTTGAATAGTATGATCTTGATCTTCCATCCTGATATGCTGTATGTAATATTAAAAGTATATAAATGTATTTAAAAGTGAATAAATAATAATAACAATAAAAAATTTAAAACACTTGATGTCTTTTTATACCTGAAGTTATTTTTTTTTTGAATTAAAAAAAAATTCACAAAAAATTGATCAATTCTTTGAAAAAGGCAAAAAAATATCTATTTTTATTTTGTGTGGGTGATTGATGAGATATAGATACAGATATAGATATATTTAGATAAAAAATATAATATATGATACTAGCTAGTATATATCAACATGTTACTTGGATATAGAAGTAACAGATTCACCATGATGAGTTCTTCTAATGGTTTCGGCCAACACTGATGCTATTGGAATGATTTTTAATTTTGGACATTTCTCTTTGTTGTGGTTGTTGGGAATAGAGTCTGTGATGACGAGTTCACAAATAGGCGAATCATTGATGATTTCGATGGCTTGATTGGAAAATACACCATGGGTGACGAGAGCGTATATCTTGGTGGCACCTTTTTTCATCAATGCATTGCTCGCGAGCCTGAGTGTGGTACAAGTGTCGGCAATGTCATCAATAATGATTGCTATCTTGTTGTTGACCTCACCCACCAACATGGTGTCTATGTCAAATGAAAAAGAACTCGAGGAAGACAACAAAAACTCTTTGTTGGCTCTGTGAATGATGGCTAGTTCTGATTCCAGTTTATCGGATATGGCCTTGGCCCTCTTTACGCCACCGACACCCGGTGACACGATAACAATGTCGCCTTGAGGCTTGATTTTCTTTTTGATATATTTTACAAATAAGGGCTCCGAGTATACATTTTCCACGGGTATATTAAAGAATCCTTGGATTTGACTTGAACTATAGTATGTACATTGTTAACAACTGTCACTCTCCGATAGACACGGAATCTTTAATCTAACTAATACCTACTGTAAATCAATGGTAATAACCCTATCTATTCCAGAGACTTCCATCATATTGGCCACCAATTTACACGTGATTGGTGCTCTAGATTTATCTTTTTTCGATTGTCTTGCATAGCCAAAGAATGGCACCACTGCTGTGATTCTATGGGTGGATGCCCGCTTTGCTCCGTCTACCATTACAAGCAACTCCATCAAATAATCATTTACGCTTGGATTACATGTCGGCTATAAATAGTAATAATAACAGTGATCCGAGATATATAATTATTTAGAACACATATACGCATCAACAAACACGCATGATCAACATACTTGTACAATATAAAGATCTACATCTCTGACCGATTCATTTATAACCACGTGTGTCTCGCTGTTGGCAAACTTGGATACCAAAGCATTGCCACACGTCGAGTTTAGGTTCAACGCAATTTCCTTGGCCAACTCGGGATGGGCGTTTCCATGTAAAATAACTAATTTGTGACTAGACATATATAGAAATAGGTTGATGTATGTATGTATGTATATTTATAGGATATTGTGTCTATATTAGTGAAGTTGGTGTGTTTATATATGCAAACAGAAATAGAAATAGTGGGCAAATTAAGCTGTTTGAAAAAATGCAAAACAAAAAATTTAAAAATTATTTCCCCCCCTTTTTTAAAAAAAAATGTGATGAATCTACGCCATCTCACTTAATTTAGCACACCCACACAAAATTATATATATTTATTTATTTGTACACAGATAGAGATTTATCATTATATAAATCCATATTTATAGATATATTTATATAGGAGTAGTATACATAGAGTATGACAACAGGCACAGGTAGTGGATCAATAGAGAATAAAAACAATGGATCGCCTGTTGTTGCAGCAGCAGCGATTGGAATAAATGGTGGTGTTGGGGGCATTGTACAGCAGCGTGTAGTTAAATTGATATTCCCGCCAACATCATCCATTATGAGTAAATCGATACTGATCAATGATAATCAAAAAGTAAATGAAATCATACAGTTTGCAACTCAACTTGCCGGTCTTCAGCCTGGCTATGGTTTATATTTGCCAAAGTCCTCCTCTTCAAGAGGTTTATGGTTAGATGATGATTCATTGTTGACAACCTATAGTCTATCAAATTCTGTATGTGTACATTTGTTATTGTCATCATCATCGTCATCATCATCATACACTGCAGGTATTAATTCATCAACAACAACAACAATAGGATATCATTGAAATTAAAAAGAAACCAGGATTCAACAAGAGAAAGAATACAATGATGACGCTAAAGGGATTCAAGGAGGGAAAGGTGCAAAAGTTGTCATCGATTACAAAGATTTGGATACCCAGATATCTGAGATTATTTTCACAGAGATTGGTGCATTCCTCTAATGAGTATGACACAAATACAGAGTTTATATCATTTGCTGATATTATAAATGTAGATAGAGAGACCTCAAGGAAATATGCCTTTATTATACAATATTACTCTACGCCATTAACAAATAGTTTATCTGTATCACCTTCACCTTCACCTTCACCTTCAATTACCCCACAGCAACAACCAACACCATCATCATCACCATCATTACAACAACAACAGCAAAATAGAGAAACTAAAGAATATATCTTTAGATGTACAAATCAAAACGAAGCAGAGGATTGGGTGTCTAGTATCAGAACAATGTTAAAGCGTGCTAGACCCGATCTCTTTTTGCCTCCTTTGTCGATATTGATAGGCGGCAGCGGCGGCGGAGCAAGCTGTGTCATATCGCCTCCTATAACAGCAGCATTGAAGCCTAGCTTTCCACCTCCCAAAACAACGACAACCACCACTACATCTACCTCTACACCTAGTACACCAACTAAACCTAGTCATACTTGGATAGAAGCGATAGAACACCAACAACAACAGAGCGCAGAAAAGGTGGTCACTACCAAACCTAGATCATTCTCATTCTCACTGTCTCGTGATAAAAAGAAACGCGAGTCGCCACCAACACCATCATCAGCAACAAGCAGTCCATCATCTTTGTCGCAACAAGACATTCCCCAAAACTTGGAATATGAACTCAAGAAGCTTAGGTCAGATCTCGATAAAGAGTGCAAGAACAAACAAGAGATTGAGGCAAAGTACCAGAAATTGAAAAAGAAGTACACGCAAGTCAAACGCACTCGATCCAAGTCCATGTCTGCCCCGGTGACACCAGAGATCATCAAAAAGGATAAATTCAACATCAGCCTTCCATTTATCATTGGTAATAGTAGATTGCAAAACAATAGCAATAACAACGGTAACAATCTCAGTAGCAGTAGTGGAAGTGTAAACAATAATCACAATAACCTCAATTCATCATTATCGCTGTCACAGTCTATCCAGCAGAATCTCAGTCTCGTCGACACCAACGAGCTGACCGAGAACGATGCCTCGAGTGATATATTCACCAGTAGTGTGGTGGGTGCTGATGCCTTGAGTAACAACTATATCGAAGAGATCAATGAATTAAAGGACCAGTTGGCCAAAGTAAAACAAAAACTGAGCACTGAGCTCGTGGACGAAAGAACACAGTTTGACACCACCAAAAAGTCACTCGAGAAAGAGTTGTTTGTCATTAAAAAGTTGGGCGAAAAGAGAGAGAGAGAATACGTCAATGAAAACACCAAACACAATGATCAGATTGAAATCATTTCCGATATGGCCATTCGTATAAAGAAATCATTGATTGAATTAAAAGATAAATTAGAGATGATTCAAAGTAGTAGTAATGATGAAGACGTAGAGGAAGAAGATATAGAGGAAGAGTACGATCAAGATATTGATAGTCACTATCCAGACAACGAAAACAACAATAGTAGTAGTAATAATAATGACAGTATTATGAATGATCTAAGTCAACAAAATGTCAGCAATATTGATGATCTAGAGCATGATGCTGAAGAGGAGGAAGAAAGTTATATATTGGAGCAAGGGGATGAAAGTATGTTGTCTCATGAAACAAGTATTACTTTATAATTATTTGTAAATAAAAGAAAAAGGATACCTTTATTTATTTAATAGGATGTTACTGTTGTTATTTATTTATGTTTTTGGATTCAAGCCACTTTTTCTTTTGTTCCAATCGGGGACCATAGATACTCATCATGTGTCTATTTACATTGAGTCTCATTACTTTACAGGGGAGACTCTGTGGACAGTACTTTTCAATGAATAGATAAGATTTCTTTATATCGTCCTTACTGATGTTTTGTTTGGGTTCATTGTTGAATTGGAATTGAAGAGAGGATGAGGATGTTGATGATGAGGAAGAAGAGTTGGATGTGGTGTTTGTTGTAGTCGAGTTTTGTAGATAGTATTTTGTAATCAAAACAAGTGCAATACAAACACAGTTTGGTTTACTGTGGGTAGAGTGGATCAGTACTCTGGCATTTGGATTCACCTTCAAGTGCTTGTAAATAAAGTCTTCGGCATCTTGTAATTGGAATTCCAAATCATCTTTGCCAAACTTGCCTTCAGATATCGGTAGATGAAGATACGGTGATAACTTTTCATCATCATCACCATGGCCATCTTCTTCTTCTTCTTTATATACACCATCGTATGTTATATTTGAACAGTTTAACAACACATCAAAGTATTTCCAGACACAAGATAACAGTGGCACTGAGCTACTGATGTAAATGTTTGTGTCGCCCAATTTAATTGTATCTTTATCACACTCTAATTCATTGTTATTACTATTGTTACGATTGTTACTATTGTTATTACTATCACTACTGTTGTCACTGATTTGAATAGAATTTACTTTGGATTCTAGGATCAAGTCTTGAATATAGTCATCAATGTAATCGGCAGATTGACAGAGAATCTGATCTTTGTTGGCCCAGAATAGAGAGGGAGTGAGACCCATTGCCCACTTTTCGTCGTCATCGCCGGCACCCTGAACATAGGATCTGTATCTTGAATCACCCTCTCTTCTATGATCTGAACACGACACCAAATAAATGGGATAAAAAGACAGTTGTTTGGGATTGGGGATATGGTCACCACTCCATATGATCGTCTCGGTGTTGATCCATATTGGTCTCACTGGCTTACATAGTTTGTCGAGATAGATATCCAAGTCTGCGCCACAAGACAACAGTGATTGACTGAATTTATCCAACACCAGTTTCTCAATCTGGTCCTTCTCTGACTCTGACACCCATGCTGGCATATTTAAATTCTCATCCCATGTTACACCATCCTCTTGATCACCACCGCCACTATTGCCACTACTCTTTCTTTGTTGCTTTAGTTTGTGTATGACTCTATTGATTGTGCATGCCCATATGGGAACGGTACGACTGAAGCTGTCTGGATACTTTTTCCCTTTTCTCGTCGAGTCTATGATAATACAACCATTGTGTTTCGAGATGATATCGAGGAGATGAAGATTTAATCTATTTGTACTAAAACTCCAATTACCGTAATGTCCATCTGTAGATTTGAAATAACAAGTTGCATCAAATGAGTGATAATACCATGCTCCACATCTAAGATTAGCTACGATTGGTAATCTGAATGATTGCTGCTGTTGTTGTTGCTGTTTATCTGTATCCTCATCTTCACTACTAATACTATAAGTTTGACCATATGTCTGTTTTATAAGATCAACAAATCTAGAGTCATGATGAATGGATTGTAGTCGGTTCAAGAGAGAAAACTCTTCTTTAAAGACCTTGCGTTGTATCTGCGATCGCGTGTACATTGTTGAAAAAAAATGAAAAAAAATGAAAAAAATCATTCATTTTTTAGACTGATTTTCAGAGGGCCTAAAGATCAGATTGAATAGTGGGTTTGAAGTCATTGTTGATCATATGTGTAACTTGACTACCAAAACAGAGTTATATTGTTTTTCTAAGAATTTTGAAATTTCTACTTTTTTTTTTTTTTTTACATGAGCTTTTTTTTCATTTTGCAGATATTTATATTATGTGCATCTATATAATATAACTATAGTCTATCTGTCCTGTTTATTACTTTTCTATAGATATACCAACTATACATTGATTGTGTACACAAGATGGATGGACATGGTTTACATAAACAAATAGGATCACTGAAAAATTTAGACTCTTTAGAAAGAAAAAAGCTGATAGTGGATTTCAATAGACTATTGCAGGATCAAGACTTTGTTACCTATAAAGATCTTTTATTAAGCTCATTAAAAGTATATATATACTCGGTGTGTCTATCAAACTATATATTTATACTAATCATAATCATAATCATACAACAAGTTATGTGTTCAAGATGATGAACTTATCGTCAATATGTTGTCTTGGAGGTTGATAGCGAAATTGTTTAGAATCAATAGAACAGGTGATACATTTACAGCATTGTTGACGACGATTAAAGAGAGTTATCCTCGGTATGTAAAGAAATGTGTGGACAAGATCAAAGAAAAGATAGACAACTACAAGACGACATCGATCGAGGAACACAAGAAACAGATGTTGTTACTGAAACAACATGAGATTGTATTAAAGTCGATTGTAATAGACGCATCGCTAGAGTTTCTCAATACATCCAATTTCTCTAGCTTTGTTTTGTTGGCGATTGAATTGACAACGGTGGAAAAGACATTGATCAAACCGTTGGCTGATCAAATAGCGTCGATGGCAACCAGTGACACAGAGCAGCCTAAAAAAGATTATTTGGAGACCAGCAGAGATTTGCTAAAGCTGTTTGGTGAGCCCTATCAATTGCTAAAGAATCCCAGCACATTTACATTTCTACAACAAAACGAAAACTCGATACCACTCGTCGTCAAATGCCTGTTTGATGCCTATGAGTATGGCGTGGAAAACAAAAACACCTATTACCTAAACACCAACACCATCTTTAAACTCATTATCCAAAAGTACTTTACCAAAGTCTCTGAAAAGATCAATATAAACCAAACACTCGAAAAGACAATGTCGGCATTGTTGATTCAATTTAAAGAATATTCAAATATATTTAAAGATGTGGGTATTGTTGTTGTTGTTCTTATTCATTTAAATCAATAGATACTGATATTAAATATACAATTCAGGAACATATAAGTAAATTTGGAGAAATTGATCCATCTAGCCATTCAAGATATTTGAAATTGTTTGCTTATTACTCAAAGATTACTCAATTCTTTTTCAAAACTTTTGGATTTAAATTTGATGCCAACATATTAAAGAAATCGATTACCTTGATCATTACTCTTTTGTCGTATGTATAGTATATGTGTATGCTTGAAACAATATATTAATTTCAATTATTTAGAGACTTGAAACCATCAAAATCATTTAGAATCAATCCCAAGAAAGCAGATATCCTCAATGCTGAATGTTTACCATTGATCAAAGATTTATTTTACGATTTATTGGATTCATCCAAACAAGATAAATGGATAAAAGATGTTCTTGTTACAATATTGAAAATAGATACCAACAGCAGCAGTAGCAATAATAGCAATAACAGCTTATCTATTGGTCAATTGAAATTATTACATTTATTTTTTGAAAAAATAGATACCTATATAGATGTAGTAGATTTGGATTTCATCGTCAATCATTTGCTAAAGTCGTATTTTGAATTATCGAGTCAAGATTGTTTGTTTGAATTATACAAAGTCGATGGATTTATGCAATTTATAGTGAATGGTTTGATTCCATTACTGTCCAACGAAAGATTATGCATTACCTCAAGTAAATCATTTTACCAAACATTACTATCCATCATGTACACTGGTACAAAACCCTTGGTTAGCATGATAATTTCTATATGGACATTGATATTCAGCAACTCTGATGAATCTTTGAAAAACTGGATTTTAATATTAATTTTAAAAAATGTATGTATAGATGAGTAATATTGATGGTGTATCTCTAGTCGGTTGATTACTAATCTATCATTATTATAATTATTATAGATTACATTATTTAATAATCATTATGAATTACCAAATATTTTATCAAACTTTTCAATTTTATTAACTTCGATTTGGAAATATTTATCTGTGGATCAACAAACTATTATTTATCAATCGCTGGTGAGCCAAACAGATTTAGAACAAGGTAAATTCCCAAGATCAGTCATTTTATTTTTAGATGTTTTGGATAGTATCAAAGAACAGCAATCCTTGTCTATCACTTGCAACAATTTAGTAAACAATCAATTGGTTCCATTTTTAATGGCAAGATTAAATCAATCTGATATTCTTTTAACTCCAAATTTATTTGTAAGTTTAATTAATTGTTCATTATTTTTATAATACTAATCAATCAATATTTTACCACTCTTGTATAGGAAAACTTGTTATACTTGTTGAGTAAAATCCAAATTCAATCCACTGAAATGGTTCAATCTTTGATTGGAATTTGTATTGAATTTTTAAATTGTATTAGTGATAAGGAATTGATGTTGGACAATGTGTTTTTAAATAATGGTCTTTGCATTTACTATGCCTTTGAAATCGTTTCACGGTACTCGGAGTCACTGTCCCATCAAAATATAATTTCAATGCTAAAGATTTCTAATCAACTATCGAGTAATCCAATTATAAAGTACTCTATTTGTAATCTATTATCCACGTTAAACAAAAACCATTCACTCCAACTCATTGATCACATGGTGGTGATGAATTATTTACAATTTATCTTTATCAATCTTTTCAACACACCCGACATTATCCTCTATGAAAAGTCTACTGATCTTTTATGTAATCTAAAGAAATCGACGATCAATCTAAAGATATCAGATTTAATTCCCCAAGACAAGAAACTAAAGATTGAATCACTCTTGAACTTATCAAATGTAAATTCAAAACTAAGTGATGATGACATTTCATTTATTCAACAAAAAAAGTTTATTTTAGATCAATATCAGTATCAACAACAACAATCAAATCAAGAATATAAACTATATGAATTACCATCTCTAGTTTTACCAATACCATTTAATTCCAATACTAGTAGTCATAATAATAATAATCAACAACAACAACCACAAGATATTAATAATCATAATACTGGTATACCAATTAATTCAGTTTTAAATGGATATCAAAATAGTAATAGTAAATATAAATCATCCATTAAAAAAGATGATTTACATGAAGGATTAGATTTAATCATTCAAGGTATTCATGTAATCAAATCACAAATTGAAAATGGCATTAAATTGGATAAAGAAAATTTAGAGAAATTTAGATCTGAATATAAATCTGTAACTGATTCATTGATCAATATGAGTGATTACTTGTTTAAATAAAATAGTATAAATAGATTTAAATCTAGATTTATATATATACATATCTATCTTGAAGAATACAGTGTTTTATATTTATTTATTTAGGTAGTAAGAGAGAGTAAGGATGGGATATGACACAAATTAATTTATAAAAATGAGAAAGCAGTTTCTTTTTCTTCTTGGAGTTCTTTAGTGGTGATATCAATCTTTTGTTGAATGGATTGAGAGATTTTGAGACCTTGGACAATGGACCATTCACCGTTTCTGCAAGTGACTGGGAATGAAAAGATTAAACCTTTTGGTACATTGTAGGAACCGTCAGAGATGACGGCCATGGAAACGATTTCACCTTGTTTGGTGCCCATCAACCAATCTCTCATGTGGCCAACAATGGCATTGGCAGCAGAGGCGGCAGAAGAGAGCTTACGTGCGGCAATGACGGCAGCACCACGGTTTTGGACCAATGGCATAAATGATTCACTGACCCATTTGTCGTCATTGATGGTTGAGAGTGCGGGAGAGGTGAGACCGGCGGCAGGGTAGTTGTTGATGATGGCGTGGGTGACGTCGGGAACTTGGGTGAGTGAGTGGTTGCCCCAAATAATCACGTTGGATACGTTGTCGACGTTGACACCAACTTTGTCAGACACCATAGAGGCGGCACGATTTTGATCCAATCTGGTGAGAGCGGAAAAGTTTTGTGGGGGAAGCTCAGAGGCCTTGGTGAGAGCGACAAGGGCGTTGGTGTTGGCGGGGTTACCGACAACCAAGACCTTGACGTCTCTCGAGGCGTATTTGCCGAGTGCCTCACCTTGCTCTTTGAAAATTGATACATTGACCTTGAGTAAATCCTTTCTTTGCATACCTGGACCACGTGGGAAGGCGCCAACCAATAAGGCGACGTGTACACCAGTGAATGCTGATTGTACGTCTGTGCTGCACAACACAGAGTGTACCAATGGATAGGCGCCGTCCTGAATCTCCATACTAACACCCTTTAATGCGTCTGCCATCTTGGGAATATCAAGGAGATGGAGTTGGATGGGTTGGTATGGTCCAAACATTTGTCCACTTGCAATCATAAATATCAAACTATAGGCAATTTGTCCTGCAGCACCAGTGACAAGGACCTTAATTGGTGAAGCTCTGCCTACACATGGGCCAGAGTTGATCAATGACCAAGCTGTGCCTTGTTGTTGAAATTGTTGTCCACCAAACTCTCTACGCATTGGACATGATCTTGTCATATGTCCTGAAATATTATTAATTCTAAGTAATGCACTATCCATTTTCTATCTTTATCTATCTATATGTTTTGTCTACTCTTACTATTCCTATTTATTCTTATCTGTTTATCTATCTATACTACACACAAATTATTATTAATTTTCAAAAATGAAATTGAGCGAAAAACATAAAAAATAAAAAAAAAAAAAAAATAGTTTCTCTGCGCAAATATGAAAAAAAATATGTATGATTCTTTTCATTTCCTTATTGGGAAATGTGGCATCAAAAGAGAGGATATAATGACTTTTAAAAAGATTTTATTAGTTTAAATTCAATTAAAAGATATAAGTAATAAATAGGATCATAGATTTCTTTTTAATTTTAATGAGTAAGGATCGGCTCCCTATATTGAATTTATTCTGAATAAAAAAATAATTATAATTTAATTTGTTTTCGATTAGTTAGTTTAATTGTTGTTTACATTGAGTAGAATGGTTGGGCAAAGTAAGCATTTGGTATTTTTTTAGATTTAGCAGAACAATTGATAATTTTGGGATTTTCAATATTAATCATTGATGAATTGATCATATTTGACGATTTAATTGACTTGTTTAAAGATAAAGAAGAGATAATTTCTGTTTTATTTAATATTTTATTAATAAGATATCCATTATTACTATATCTGCAAATATTATTTTTTTAATACATACGAAAAATCATTTTTTATTATATTTAAATTGTGATTGATAGTCAATGATATTTAGTTGATGTTTATTAAATTAATGATTGAAGATAATTTATTTTCATTAAATAGTGAAGGATTTTTAAACTAAAAGCATTTTAAAGACATTCATAATGATCAGTTATTAATAGTCGAATATCTATTGTTGGCGTCAAAGATCATTCGTGTTGACAACATTTAAATTTGTAATTTAAAAATGAAAACACGCTCCCTTTTTTTGTGAATTTATGAATGTGTGGAATTTGTGGATAAGTGGGTGTTTTTAGCACAAAGAATTATATTATTTGTGTTGAAAAAAAAGAAATACTCCCTCACAATTGAATCAACATCTAAATCAAGATGATTTCATAAATTTTTATGATTCTATCATTACCATTATATAGTAGATGATGTCGATTGTTAATGATGGCAGCTAGTGGTTAATTTTTTAAATCCTCAAGGTCTTTATTTTATAAAGGCCATTGGGAAATTACATGTGGGTCCAAAACCCAAACCAGCCAGTATATTTTTTAATAAATTTCGACCTGAATAGATTTTTACGACTACCTTGCAACCATTTAGGATTCATCACATGACCAACCTACCGACCATAGCACAAGCCTACTTCCACCAACATCAAATTTCTGCCTACAAACATTGGAAATTGATGTGAATTTAATCAATAGTGGAAGTCAAATATGATTCCAGTATCAATCTCTAAACTCCAATAGGTATTCTTCCAAACGTTTAAAAGGTCTTGATCAAGATTTTAAAATTCGTACTATACCCAATACTGTAGAAGAACTAAATATCAATACAACTAAGAAATCAAAGAGCTCTTTCGAATTAATAACTAAAAGTGTTGCGTATATCTTCGAATTCTTGGTTGGAATAACAATGGTTTATTTGATTCATTTCCATAAATTATCAATCAACATATTTTTGATATCACCAAAGTTCATTCTTGATGACAGGTTTTATATTTCAACTATTACCCCACTGTTAAGTCACTCTCTTAAAGAATGATTTATTTTCAAGTTTCTGTTGAAATTAAAATTAAAATTTCAACTACTCTAATCCTTTATTAGCTTCTAAATTTAAATAAGTGGTTCAAAAAATAGTTTAAATTGTAAAAGAGCCATATGGTTTATAAGGTTTTTAATAAATACACTATCATTTATTATTAATATGATTGTAATATAAATGAAGATATATAGTCAGTAATCTATCTATCTATCTCTTTTTTCATTCATCACACAGATTGAATTTGTAATAAGAATCAATTATGATGTAGTTTGGAATAATGATGCATCATGGTCCCAAAAGGGTTGAATGTCACTAAATATTGCATATTGACACAAAGTGATCAGAATTTAAAAAAGAGAGATTTACATCTCATCGAAGTAGAGCAGAGTGTGATTTTTTACTAAAAGTCAGCAGTATCGGTTTTTTTTTGCCATTTTTTTTTAATTTTTTTAAAATTTTTTGATTTAAAAGGGGGAGTGGACCCAATATTATATTAGGATTGAAAGAATTAATTAATTTCTTTGTGTTTTTTCTACTTTTTCATTCATATTCATTACATATTAAGACATTAGTATCATATACATACTCCAACCAATTATATTAATTGTACACTCACAGCGTGTACCTATAGTAATAGTCTTTATTGTAATAATAATAACAACAATAACAATAACAATAACACAACAATAACAATAACAACAACAACAAATCATCCATCGCAATTTGTGTTTGTTGTATTTTTAGAATTTTAGATATTGGAGGTGTGGGTGACACCAATATTGATGTTTTTTTCCCCAAACAAACCCCCAAAAAAAAATAGAAATTTTTTTTTTCATAATTAGAAATAGGCACAAATAGAGAGATAGAAAAACTCACCTGTTGTTGTGATTATTGGTTTTATTTATAATACCACAACATACACACAAATACCATATATATCAGATTTTTATTCAATATTAATACAGAGTGTAGTATGCGGGATTAAAGTGTGATCATATAAATTATTTGTTTATTTTAGTTGTATAACTTGACATATATTCACACATACCACTACTTTCACACAACACACCCACATTCACACCCACATTCACACCCACATATATATATATATATATATAGTATTCTATCTTTATATACACTGATATAGATATATTATATACAAATACAAACTTGACCCACCTTCTCATCATCCTCTTCACTACCACCACTCACTTCTATATTTATATAAAAATATATTTCCACCACTACTTACACTATTGTGCCATTAAGTAATAGTAGTAGTAGTAATAGGAGTAATAATACTATACCTTGTTTAGCACCACATAATAATTATAGTAGGTAGGAGTATTTAATAAATCACTTATCACTACTCCTACACTTCTTATTTATTTATTTTATTTATTTATTTATACATCATTCATATATCATCATCATCATCATCATCACCATCACTAGTATTTCTGTATAAATATAATTACCCTGTCACCACCAATATACAAACAACAATGGATATATCAAATTTAGATCCAGAGGCATATTTTTCGGAATTGTTAAACTTGAATAAAAACATTGTGATTCAAGTGAGATCTATTGCAACCATTGAACAGCAACTCGAAGATAATGATCATTTGGGAAAACTACTAAGTGACTCTGCATTTGCTCTTGTATCAAACATTAAATCATTACAGCACTATATTGATAATTGTCCATTTGACTATGAACAAATCATTCACTATCATGATCATTATAAAGAGACTGTAAAGAACTTCTATACTTCAATATTAGAGTTTATTGCCGCTGCAAAGGTATGGTCATGGTTAGATAGATGAGATAGATTAGATAGATATATACTAACACACATGTGACATATATACATTTAGGCATTGATTTTAAATCCACGTGATTATTTAACGATAACAAACTTTACAAAGTTTAAAGCGCCATGTGTAGATTTAGTTAAAGCTATTGTTGCCGCTTCAAATATCTTTAAAAAGTTGTATTATAATCCAGATTTACAATTAGAGGAAGAGGTTGATGAGCAACAACAGCAACAACAACAATCTAATCAAGATGGTAGTAGCCATCAACAAATACCATCACCTCAATCAGAACCAATATCAACAACTCCACCACATCAAGAGACACAAAAACAAGAAACTTCTCCTACTAAACCAAGTGTTGTTACTCCCAGTACTACACCTCCAGCAACAAGTACTCTATCTACACCAACCCAAGAGAAAAAGACAGATCAACCAGCAGCAGCAGCAGTTGTAAAGCCAGTTGAACCTAAACCTTTACCACCAGCACCAACAACAACCACAACTACAACTACAGCAGCTCCACCAGCAATCACTATAGACACTGCAAAAGCAGCCACACAGTTGAATAATAATGGAGATACATTATTAACAAATTCAGGTGGCAAACAACAACCACAACTATTACAACCACAAGCACCTTCATCACCTTTGTCATCGTCTCAGGGACGTTTACAAGATTCTTTGGAAAGAATACAAAACTTTGATAGAGCATCGGCCAACATCATTCTCACAATTGGCAAGATCAAAGAGGCTGCATTGAATGGTGATCAAAATGAGTTTTTGTCGTTGGTAGGCAAAAACATAACGGCAGACATTGCAATTGTGACCAAAGAGTGTAAGTACAAGACACTCAATGCCAGTATAAGTCAGTCGATTCTCAGTGTGTTTCATCTCTCTCGTTTGGTACTCAAGAACCGTGGCGAACAATACTATCACGATCAACTAGAGTTGGCCGTGGAAAAGGTCAACGATGTCATGAGAAAGATTATGTATTCTGTAAAGAGTATTTCAAAGAGTTCAATCAATCTCCGTCAATACGGTGTCGACGAACAATTGTTAAACAGTAATAGCAGCAGTAAATCACCAATCATGTCACCAGAGAAACCAACCCTCACTCGAACAAGTGCATCGGAAAGAATTGTCCCACCCAAGGTGGACACTGATTTAAATATTGTTAAACAAGTTAAACAAGACAGTAATAGCAGCAGTAGTAATAGCAATACAACAACCAAACAATTACCACAACCTCCAGAGAAAAAAGATATTAAACAGTTGCCTCAAATCCCCTCGACAGGCAATGACAAAGAGGATGCTGTTGCCAACAACAAGCATTTGAATAATAGTTTAGATTCAATTTCAAAATCACCTTCACCTACTCTATCGACACCATTGAACAGTAGTAATGAGAATAATAAAAAGGATCATGTAGCAGGTACTAGTGGTACTACGACCGCCACCACCACCACTACCACCACTACACAATCAACACCATCAACACCAGTAACAGTAACACCCACCAAACAGTCATCCAAGGATGAAGAAGGAAAGCAGAAAACAATAGACAAGTTTTTCTCAAAGTTTGTAAGAAAGGGTCCCAATAGTAATAAGAAAAGATCACCATTACCCTTTGAAGGAAGTCCCACAAATCCTGTATCACCAATGGTGCAATCACCACCAGTTACATCACCATCCATGACACCCATATCCAATGGAGGCAGTGGCAATAGTTCAACAACAAACACTCCACAAACCAATCACAATCAACCACATATACCAAACTTGACAAAGTTGGAGATCTCTGACAACGACACCAATGGTCCCATTTCACCTCAATCTAGCCAACCAAAGGTATCATTTAAAAATGAAACTACCACCACTACGACTACAACTACAGCAACAGCACCAACAGCTCATAGTAATCAACAACAAATGAGTCATCTGAAATCACCACCCATGTCGTCCAAAAAAGAGAGATCGTTTACTATTGGTATGGTGAGTGGAAAGCATTCCTATGTGATTGTAGAGAGTCCTAGAAGCAAAAAGATCATTGCCCACGAGTCGGCCAAACAGATATTATCGTTGTTGTCGAGCAGTTTCCCAACGTTTGAAAAAGAGTTGCAATTGCAAAATGGTGAGACCCTGTCCAAGATTACCGAGCAGATTAGTATGGTTTTGAGAGGCTATGAGGAAGAGACCTTGACTTCATCGTCATCAGACTCTTCGTTGGTGCATACACCCGACAGTCATTCGCCCTCGTTGACCTCGCAGTCGACCCCAAATGGCCCCGACAATTCATTTGAGTTGGTTTCGCCCGCATTTAGAAAACTCTATGAAGATGCGTCAGTGTCTTCGTCGAATTCGTCATCGCCATTGAATGGGTCTGGCAATAAAGAGTATCAGCGAACATCGCTTCGTTACAAGATGACACGCAAGTTGGGTACCATCAAAAAGCGACCAAACAACCCATTCCAAGCAGTCATGCAAGAGCCTGTTGACGGGGCCAACGATGTTGACATTACCGATCAATTGATCAACACCACAAGCATATTTGTCGAAGAGTCTATCGAGTTGGTCAATCGTTGCTTTGAAATATCTATCATTGCCAGCAGTGTGGCCAATGGCAGCGAGACCAAGCCCCACTTTAAGAGCACCCTCGATCACTTGATCTCCGTGCTCCAATACTCTTTTGCCATTAGCAAGATTGACTCCAACTCGTTTGTGTGTGGCTTTCTCAAGAGCATCAAAGAGCACATTGAAAAGATGAAAAACACTGGTGGCAAGTGCAACACAACACTCGTTTCGGCTGCCACCAAGATGTATCGTCACCAAATTTTGGCCAACTTGGACAAACAAATCCACTCTCTTTGCCACAGTGTCAGAGTGTTGGCCATCCAGTTGATTAGCATTGTCATTAGTATTCCACCCAAACATTGGGAAATTTCATCCCAACTCCAATTATATGCCTCATCCAAATACTTTGTCGACACTCTTGTCTCGCTCTTGGATTGCGTGGAAAACAAAATATACATTGCCAACAGCCACAGCATACAGGATCAAGTTGAGATTCCAAACATTGATGAAGAAGACGATGTTAACATTTGGACAGAGTTTGATATTTCCTCTAATGTAAAAAATGAGTGGATCTCTGACGAGGGCAGCAAGACGGGAAGATATGTCCCTAGAGCAGGTACTCTCAACAAATTGGTCGAGTCGCTCACTCAAGACAAGCAATATGATATTTCACGATTCACCAAAACATTTTTACTCACCTACCAATCATTTACCAATCCCTGGAAATTGATGGAGAAGCTCATACAACGATACACTGTCCCCGAAGAAAAGAACGATCTCAAGGCCAAGATCCAATTGCGCGTCGTGTCCTTTATCCAAACTTGGGTCGAAAGAAACTTTGACGACTTTGATGATCAATTGATTGCCCAACTCAAAGAATTTACCACCCATCGACTCCTCATGGACGACAACCACGATCTTGCCGGAATTTTGAATGAAAAGATCAAAAAGAAGGAGTCCGAGAGAATGTTGGCCAAAGACAGATCATCGGGTCTTCTCAGCTTTACTTTCCCCGAGCTCATGATTCCCGAGGGTCAAAAATCACCCTCATCTCTCTTTCTCTTGTTGAACGAATCTGAAATTGCCCGTCAATTGACCCTTATTGAATTTCACATTTTTGAAAAAATTGAACCCACAGAGTTACTCGATCAATCGTGGAATAGGGATTCATTAAAGTTCAAATCACCAAACGTTTTGGAATTAATCAATAGAGCAAACAAATTTTCATTTTGGGTAGCTTCTCAAATTCTTTGGCAAGATGATTTAGCAAATAGAGTCAAAGTCATTGAAAAATTCATTTTAATTGCAAAAGTAAGTATAGTTGATAAAGAGATAAAAATATAGCCAACACAAATATTAATATTTAATGTTATAGTATTTAAGAGATATGAATAATTTTAATACACCATTGGCCATTTTTACAGGTTTAAATACAGCATCCATCTTGAGATTAAAGAAAACATTTGCACAATTGTCACCCAATTCATTGGCTATATATAATAGTTTTGAAAAGTTGATGAATTCCTCGGGATCCTATAAAAACTATAGAGGTGCATTCAAGGCCACCACTTATCCAGCCGTTCCTTATCTACCAGTGATTTTATCGGATCTCACTTTTATGGAGGATGGTAATCCAGATAAAATTGGACATTTGATTAATTTCCAAAAGAGAGAATTGATCTGTAGAGTAATCTCTGAAATTCAGGCTTGTCAACAAGTGAAATACGACTTTCCAATCGTTGAGCCAATTCACACTCTTCTCTCTGAACTCCCTTCATCCTCACCAGACGAACTCTATCAATTGTCTCTACTCCGCGAACCAAGAGACCAAAACAGTAACAATGGTACCATCAACTCCTCAATGGCCTCTAATCTCGGCGTCTCTGGTGCTAGTGGTGGTTACTCTTTTGAAACTTTAACTAAAAAAATGAGATTATAGAGCGACGTTATCGTGATCTAAATCTACTATAAACGATCAAAAATTAATAAATGTGTACAAATACAATATATTTAAATTACATGACTATTAAACAAAACAAATACGAGTTTATTTATTTATCTCTTTATTTTCTATTTACTTGGGGACAGGTAATAATCGAAATACATCGTCGGCATGCACCCATTGATTTTCAAAGGGTTGTCGGCCATCTATTTTTAAAAATTCAATATGATATGAATCACCTTTATGATTGATTTTGGAATCGACAATTTTGGCCTCATAGTAGGCATTTTGACGAAATATTATACATTTTTCAGTCACAAACTTTCGACTCATTCTTGTGGGCTTTGCTCTAAGTTTACTAGAGGCAATGTCGGGCATGATTTTCTTTTTACTTCCTTCGATTGTATAGGATCCCGATTTAGAGATGGACACTACTTTACCAACGATCCATGCCCCGTATCTAGAGCTCTCGGAACTATTGCATTTGTAAAGTACAGTCTCTCGATCATCTTTCTTTCTCTTTCTTTGATGAATAGATGCATCAAAATCACTATCATTTGTGTCTGGTTCTTCTTCTGAGTTTTCTACAATAGATGATGTTGTTGTTGCTGTTGTTGAGGTTGTTGAGGCTGTTGAGGTTTTGTTGTTATTCTTATTACTATCAGAGGTTGGTTGTTTTGCTTTTAGTATAGGTAATCTTTTCTTTACTATATTTGTTGATGCTGTGGTTGATGTAGCTGTAGTTTTAGGTCGAGTTGTTTTTGTTGTTTTTCTTGTAGTCGTTTGTTGGAGGAAATCTTCTTCTTCCTCTTCCTCTTCTTCTTCCTCTGATGCACTTGCTTTATCTGGCATTTCAACATCTTTTTCTTTTGTCTTTTTCTTTGATGTTTTGGCTATATCCTCTGTTTTCTTTGGTCTTTTTGTTTTTGTTGCTGTTATTTTAGGTTCTTCTTTTTCCTCTCCTCGTTCTTCTTGTTCTTGATCATCAATTTTTCTTTTTGACAGAAGTGATGTTGTTGATGTGAGCTCAGCAGGTGATTTAGACCGTTTATTCACCTTTATAAAATAGATTGGGGTAAATAGCCTTGAAAGGGGGTCAGCTTTAAGTCTATCTATATCAAGTGATCTTATGTATTCAAATATCTCCTTATTCTCTTCTGATAGAATATCCAGTCTTTTAAAAGTATATCTTATCTCTGACATTGTTGGACCGAGTCTAATTCTATCATTGTGCACCAATAGCTTTTTCTGTTCTAAATTTACACCATTTATAAAGGTACCATTCATTGATTGATCTTCAATACTATAATCTATTGTCCCATCTCTATTTTTAATTTGTTGTATTCTTGTATGTGTTCTAGAAACCATATGTTTTACACTCAATCCATCTATTTTTCTGAAATATGTAGTAGTATGATTATTAGCAGACACAATAAAGTAACAAACAAATCATAGACAAACGTGGTACCTACACATCGTTTTCTCTAATTCTACCTATGGTGATTAAAGATTTAGATAAATAAATAAAAGGAGGATATTCAACGGGTAGTGCAGGTAGATGACTGTATACTAGGAATGCACTAAACTCTGAATATTTATCAAACACTGACATGATATCAATAGTAATGTCATATGATATATTGTAATTGTTGTGGGTGTGTGTTTAGATTTGATAGAAACAGACAAGTAGTGGTCGAATCCAAATTATGAAATTTTTTTAAATTTTGCGCGGGAGTAAATTCACAAAAATTCTATAGAAAAAAAAAAAAAAGTAAAAAAATATTTTATTGTTCTCAAACAAAGAGATTGCGTGCAGTATCTATATTTATATATCAGTATCTCATGTTGTTGTCATGATAAACAACAACGTAAGGAATACAATGAATAAAAGCTTAGCAACAAATCCTCAACGAAAAGATGAATTGTTTCTAAGGCTATTGTATCAGCAGAAATATGAAAAACAAAATAATCTTCAAACTGTACATAATATAGAAGATGTTTTACAAATAAGAGATAGATTTACATCGGGGGTAACCCAAAAGAATGATCTTGGTGGTGTGAATAGGTTTATTAGTACGACGAATAGTAGTAATAACAATAGAGGAAAGAGTGATAGTCTTGCTCTAACAAGTATAAATAAAAACAGGAGTAATAAGAGTATAAATGATAGTGATCAAGAAATGAACGAGTACAGTAGTGAAGAAGAGCATGAAGAAGACCAAGAAGAAGAAGGGGAAGAGGAAGATTTTGAAAAGAGTGATGTTGAATTAGAGAATAACAATAATATTACTATTGATTATAGGAGTATGGATAAACCTAGTTACAATAACTCAAACATATATAATAGTAGATATAGTAATGATAATCAAATTCGCCAGATTGCTAGTAGATATAGCACTAGCAACAATAATAATAATAATAATTATAATAATAATAGTATTTTTGGTTATAGTCGGAATGATCCAAATAGTTATTATAAACAGATTAACAGTAATATTAGTTTTCAAGAAGCGATCAACACTAATAATGACAAAACTATAGTTTTATTTCATAACAATAGAGAATTGTACAGTACTCCAAAGAAAAATGATCATAACAATAGCAAAAGTAGTAATAATGATTTTGTTCAACAACAAAAAGAATGTAAATTTAGTAATAATAATAATAGTAGTAGTAGTGATAGTGATGAGTTTTGTGATAGTAGTGATAATGAAGGAGATACAGATATAGATGATTTTAATATAGACACAGATCAAGATGAAAAAGATTTTATTATTTATCCTAAAAAAATTAGGAAGCGACCGCCCAAAGATATAGATGTTTCTCAGCATATATGTTTTATCGATAAAGATGATCAATACTGTGCTATTGATACAGAGGAATTGGAGTTTTTTAATAGAATTGTAAATAAAGAGCAACAAGAAAGAGAAGAACAAGAAAGAAAACAAAGAGAGGAAAGAGAAGAAGGAGAAGCAGAAGAACAACTATCGACAACAAGAATCATAATACCAACACTAAATCCAAAAAAGGAACGATATCGACAACAACTCTATTCTCAATTAAAGCAAATCAGTCTAGAATCAAAAGTAAAAAGGATAGAGAAAAAGGTTTTGAAAAAGAGAATGGAAAGGAGACAATCACAATTATCCAACCGTAATAAAACTAAAAGTAGTGAGAGAAAAGTAAAGAATACAACAGATTCTATTCAACCAAAGAAACTCAGTATCAAGATGAGATTACTCTTGTTTGAGTCGAGAAACGATCACAAGTATTGGTACAGATATTTAAAGGCTTCACGCTCAAGAAATAAATTGACAAAGTATTGATTCGATAACAGCCATTGTGTTTCTTATTAAATTTCACAGAGTTCATTTTCTACTCGATTAAAAATATCAATACAGCTGTATTGGTATGTTTTGAAAACATTAGGCAAAATAAGCTCAAGAAATGGAAAACAACTCATCAATAGAGAATCAAAACCTGAAATGAGTGAAGTTTTATCATTTAATTGGTAAAATTGAGACCATGTTATAATTCTGATTTAACTTTGAATAAAAATTATAATATTTATTCAAGAACAGAGATTCTTTTTGATCGGTTAGGTCGACCTATTGGTAGATTTTGACCGACCTCTCTTAAATCTAATTGTAAACTGTTCAGTATGACATTAAAATGTTAAAAGATAAACATCAAAATGACATTAAAATATTAGAAGAAAGTACCAATCATCCCCTACAGAGAGATTCACACCATCATCGACATATCCCTCCCATTTCTATCAAAAACAATAAAAATTTTAATTTCATTTATTTTCTCGCGCAAGAAGGTGGCAATATTATCTTTTCTCGATTGTTTGTGTGTATTGAGATAGTTGACACTATTCTACATATTTATACTATAGAATGAATAGAAATAGTAATAGTAATAACACGAGAAATAGGGATCATAGGAATAACCAGAATAATAGAAACCAGAATAATAGGAATAATAATAATAGAAATAATAGGAATATTTATAGAAAGAGGGATAGTAAGAGTGATGGTACATTGGCATTACATGAACAGTTATTTAAAAGAATATGGGGGAGTGTTATATTGAGAAAAGAGATACTCAGACATCTTGTCAGCAATGATAGAGGTCTTGATCATTTGCGTCATTGGGAGGCACACAAAGTGCCTCGTGATGGATTGTTGAATGGAAATGTTTTGCAACTGCCCAAAAGATACCATGATGTGTCTATGAGTGATACAACATGGATTGCAAATAATCATCATTTTGGTTTGTTGGTTGATAGACTAATGCATCCAATGTATCAGCCATTGACTGTAGATTATCAAGCGATTATACAGTTTCTTAGATGTAATACAGAGTACAAGTTGTTTATTAGATTGTATAATTTCAATGCAGAGTTGTTTCAAAGGGTCAATGGATTCTTGATACCTCGCAGCAGTCGTGATGAAAAAAGCAAGAGGGGTGGTCGTGGCAGTCGTGGCCGTCGTGGTGGTCATGTTGGTCGTGATGAAAGCAAGACACTACCAACAACAACAACAAAAGAGAAAAGCAAGTCAATAGGAGATTTAGCTTGTCAATCTGGTAGTACACAAATAGTAGAGTTTTTGGTAGCAAAGAGATACAAGATTACCATTGAGGGTGTATATAATGCAGTAAAGAGTAATAGTGTGGATTTAGTCAAACTCTTATTATCGTTTAACCATCTACGTATTCCTCATCATCAGCCTCTTATGAATGATGCAGTATCAAATGGTAATATGGACATGATTAAACTATTGGTAGAGAATGGATACGTGCAGTGTGATAGTGATCATTTAAAATTGTTGTTTAAAAAGAAGAATTGTATTCAAGTACTAGAATATTTGGTAGATCATTGTAAACATCTATTCGTTAGAAACAATCAACCGTTGTATAGTATCGCTGGTAGAGGTCATTTACAACTATTCAAGAGATTATATGAAATTATAGATAAATCAACTATTGATTTTAAATTAGAGGGCTTCATTGTTTCATCTGGTAATCTAGAGTTGTCCAAGTATTATTATAGTTCAGTTTTTGTAGGATACTCACATATAACAAGTAAAACTATGGATATGGTTGTGTCTAGAGGTGATTTCAAGACGTACACAAACTTGAAAAACAAGGCCAACCCTTCGAAACAGGGCTTTCTTAATGCCCTCAGCAATAAACAATGGCAAGCAGTATCATTTTTGTCCAAAATCCATCTCAATTCATTTATCTTTGACCTGAATGAAAAGAGGTTTATATTTGGTTCATTGCTGATGAATGGTCAGTTGGAGCTACTAAAGTACTTTTACAAAGAGATCTATCTCCCCGAGCGATTGGATTACTGCGTAAAGGTGTATCATATCCTCAAAGCTGTGGAGAACAAACATTATGATGCACTTACTTTTTATTTCAAGTTTTTCAACTACCCTCCGCATTTCCTGTATATGCTGTGTCAGCTGGAGGGCAAATACGAAGTTATTCAACTCATTTTCAAGACACTACGTGCCAGTAAAAGAGAGGTGAAACTGTGTTCTCACAGACTGATCCAGGGTGCTATGATTGGTGGCAACCATAATTACATCGCCCTCATTAAAAGAAATCCCGCTTGCACCAACACCTATTGTGGATACAACTATGTCCAAATAGCCAAAACACGCTCCCTCATGTACGCCGTGCAAATGTCCATCGGAGAGATCCATTTGGTGCCCTACGGATGCCGCTACTCGGATAGTGTGTACAACTTTAAATTGGCATTGCAGAATAAAAGCATTCACATGGACATCAATGAATTTATCCGTCACTTTGTGTCCAACAACGACGTCGGCATGCTCTACTACATCAAACGCAACTGTCCCAACCTGTTGTCCAAAATCGATTCTTTTCTCTGCCATCGTTTCACCCACGGCAAAACCAAGATCACTGCCAACCCCTCCACGATGGCGCTTTTGCTCAAAGACCAAAACTCTTTACTCTATCTCCACCATCTCAGAATCAATAATCTCTTGGTCGCCGATGATTTTGCTTTCAAAGAAATCCAAGATCTCGTCAAAAGGGGAGTGCCTCGACCGTATGTTACCTCTTGGCCCGTGGTCCGTTTCATAAAAAAATACAAACTGATCTCATAGTGTACCCCAATTTGTATCTTTTTTCTTTAATTTTATTTTTTCTAAAAAGAATCTTTTAAGTAAATAAGATACTATCAAGCCCATTGGATAAAACAAAAGTGAGAAGTGAGTTTGTGTTCTGTTTTTTTTTTTATTTATTTGCAAATATGATGATTTTTCACATCTCCGTTGTCTGACAGAAATTAATTTGCTTTTGAAAATAGATAACCAATAGAACAAATATATTTATAGCTTTCATCAGAGTCAAGTAAATTGATTCCCTTATCCTTAGAAAGTTATTGTCAGTTGGTTATGATTGAAGTAACATGGTTTTTGCTCTGTTGATGTTTTGAAGGAACTTTTCTAAAAAGTACTTAAAGAAAGTGGTTGATCGCTAAGGTGAGAATGTTTCAAATTATCACCAATGTATAGAATTGTTTTGTTTACATGCTTTCCATCGTGACATTTGTAATAAAATAACAATCTTAACTAGTTAACAAGAGTCCTTCAGCAAATGATAAAGGTTCCTCCCATTATCTTTGATATCCATAAATGCTTCACTATAATAATCTTTTAATTTTCTCTCTCTGGTGACTGAAGAGAATCGCTAGATCTGTTCGGTATCTCTATCCATTCGGTACCATTCTTCTATATTTTAATATAATTTTGATGCTTATCCTCTAAGATTTTAATCTGGTGGTTGATGTTTATCTTCTAATTTCAGTGAAAATCTCAGACCATTTTTTTTAGGATATCATTTAAACATATATAAATATGCTCCTCCATCTTAAAAAAGGGTTGTTCTTGTTGGCAAAATAAGCATTGGAACAGAGATAACAAAGATTATACATGTTATTCATCAATATTAACAATAACAAAATGTTAATAACTATTTCTAGAAATTCTGTCAAACTAAATCCTGAGTTTTTTTCTGCAGAGAATTTCCAACAATGTACAATCTGCAGAGTATATGTTGGGAAATTTCCCAAAAATTTTTTCACTTAAAACTCTTTGATTTTTAAAAGTTTTGATATAATTATAATTATTATGAACACCACATATGCAATCAAGAATTTAATGATTAAGTCATTAAATTTGTTCTGCTGACAAAATGAAAAGAAATACTATTCATCGTAATAATAATAATAGTAAAAAGTGTAAGAGCAACAATAAATTTAGAAATAATAGTAGTAATAATAATAGTAATAATAGTAGGAAGAATATTAGTAATTTACCAGTGCATGAGCAGTTATTTCACAAAGTATGGAGCAATGTTGTGTTGAGAAACGAGATATTTAGAATTGCAGGAGGAGATGATAGTGGTCTTGATTGCGATGAGTTTTCATTAAAAAAGAAAAAAAAGTTTAGAGATTATCAGAGATGTGGTTC
>AJWJ01000150.1:0-44619 GCA_000277445.1 Polysphondylium violaceum
ATATGAATAAAAAAAAACTTTTTTTTTAATTCAAATTGTTACTGCTGTTAATGATCAATCTGTGGGCTGTAATAGCAAGTTGATTAAATACTTTATTTTATGGGCACATTAATGTGATTTTGTAAACCTGTAATTGTTGAAATTGATGCAATGCAACAAAGAAATTTTTGAACAAAAAATATGGAAAAATTTTGGATTGGGTGATATTAGGTGATTTAGTTCTATTTTTAGTAAAATTAATGATATCATCTATCTGGCTGAATAAATAATTATTTATTTGATTATCACTTCCTTACATCCGAAAAACAACCTATGCGTCGGGTTAAAAATCTTTGATTCTTGATTTTATACAAAATTTTGAAAAAGAGCATTGAGTGATGAATTGTTTAATAAATGATTATTATATATTATTATTATTATTATTATTATTATTATTATTATTATTATTATTATTATTATTATTATTTTAAAAGATTTCCTACTTGAATTTCAAGTAAAACCAAAATCGATAAATCGATAAATACTTGCGGGAATTGATCATGTATATACCTTATTATGGTACATTATAATGTATCTTGGTTTTTCATAAATGTATGGAATTAATTGAGCCAACTTAGTTGATTATAAACTTGGTTGTGGAAAGAGAGTTTTGAATTATCTATTTCTTGTTTTTTTAGAAAGAGTGGCGCCATTGTTATTTTTATTATTACTATTGGGTTGATGAGTGTATCTTTATTAATAATAAATTGTGTCTTCAGTGGAGCTATTTAGTATTTTATCCATTTTATATATATTAGATAAATTTAAATCAATGATTTTTGTCAAAAAAGAAGTACTATTTAGTTTGCGCGCCTTTTTTTTTTTTTTTTTTTTCTAAAAACATAAAATCAGTTGTTTATTTGTTTGGCAGTTTTGGAGATAATCTTTCTCATTCATAGCGCAGTTTATAAAGAAAATGTCATTGGTTGATCTATGTCTAGAATTAATTTATAAAGATATCTTAAATAAACAAAATAATGCTAAATCATCACCAATACGACTCAATCCTTCACTTGTAATTAATAGTAATAATAGTAATAGTAAATTACAGTGTGATAAAACTATCAATAATAATGATAATAATAGTATAAAAAAAAAGACATTATTTGATCTTAGTGACGATGAAGATGATCAAGATAACAATAGTAATAATAATAATATATCGATTAGTAATATAACCGAAGCAAGTGATATTGCCTTATCATCGTCATCTTCAAACTTGAAGATCCTAGATCAAAATAATAGTAATAATAGTTTTGAAGAAGGATCATCGTATTGTGAAGAAGGAGAAGAGGAGGAGGAGGATGAAGAAGATGATGTTTTAGATTTTAATAATGAAATACTCTCCAAATACTTTAAAAAAGATGTAAAACTATATCAAAAGTTTCTCAGTATATTAATAGAAAGAGAGAAATTAACAACCGATCATTTATATCAATATTCAATTTCATTACCATTGGATTTTATCACCTTTTTAGATTTCCAATCAACCTCAATTACTACAAATCAAATTTATTCTATTTCAAGTAAATATTACTATTATTTTTCCTTAAAAAGAAGTAATTTATTAATAATATTTAATATAATTTATAGAGATTAAAACATTAAGATCACTTAATTTATCAAATTGCCAATTTGTCAATAGTCAATCTATCTATGCTCTAAGAAAACTTCCAAAATTATTAACATTGGATATTTCAAACACCTCTATTACTGATAATTCTATGCATTACATTAATGGTAATATTATTTTAATATCAAAACAATGACTACTATTACTTACTAATAATACCTTTTATTAGAAATGCCAAGAATTCAAGTATTAAATATATCATCAAATAGAAATCTCAGAGATTCAGCTTTATTATACTTGAGTAAAAACCAAACACTTAAAGAAATTATCGCTAGATCTCTATTGTTTACCGATAAGAGTGTATGTGAGTTTACATATCAATCATTTGTATCACTATCTTTATTAAATGTTACAAATTCATTGATTGGCGATATATCTTTGGAATACTTTTTAAGATTGCCATCACTAGGCACTCTTGTATTGTTTGGCAGTCAGGTCACCAAAGATGCTTTGGTATCATTAGAAAAACAAATGAAATTAAATTCATCCAATGGTTGTGTAATCGATTATCCAACTAAAACAATTTTATTTAAAAAGACTAGTAGCAGTATTTATATAAAATCAAACAACATAGATATCGTTCAATCAAACAATAAGTTATGGCCTATACAAGATATAAAGTCATTTATCATTAAATCATTTATAAATAGATCAAGTCCAAATTCAAGTTTTGATCATAGTTTTGACAGTGCAACTTTTCATTTAAAGTTACATCATGCTAGTCCTGATAGTTTATTAAATAATGATAATAGTAATAATAATAATAGTAAAAACAATAATAACAATAGTGATCAATTAAGAATATTTAAAGATCCATTTTCAAATTCACCAACCAAAAGAGATTTAACCATTATTCATTCATCTCCTTCAAGATTAAATGTATTTAATCCATCTAAATCAAATACACCTCATACACCCAAATCAAAAATGTATAAATTTAAAACAACTCAAACACCGCTCATTTCACCAAAATCAAATACCAAACCAAAATATATTCAAGAAGAAAGTGATGATGATGATGATGAGGATGAAAGTGGGGATGAAGATGGTAATGATGAAAATGTTAATGTTAATGTTGTTGATAATAATTGTAATAATAGTCATAAAAAAACAAATGGTTATTTCCTCACACCAACTAAAGCGACATCATCAACAGCACTAAGAAAGAGAAAGAGTACAGATAGTCAAGATAAATGTCAAACATTTAAAAAACTAGTATTCTCTTGAATATAAAAAGTTTTAATCATTTATTCTAATATTTAAAATAAATAAAGAAAAACACCTTGTAAATATTACACAATAATAACCTTATTTTGATTAAATCAATCAAGTGGTAAAAATAATATTTATTTTTATTATCTTGATCTTCTTGTGATGGTTTTCCTCCAAATCCAAAAGCTTTAGGTAAACCTGACATATCTTTATATATATCGTAAATATCAAATCAAATAGTATAATAGTTAAACAAGTTTGAAGATAACAATATGGCTTTTGTATGTAATATTTTTTTATTTTATATATTATATTATAAGAAAGATTTATATATTCATTTTTTCTTCAAATAAATATATATTAGTATCGTTCCTAATCATGATAATATTGGATAGATATACTTACAGTGTATTACCATTGTAATCAGTTGATGATATAATGGTTTTTGATTTTGAAAGACATTTACAAGGTAAACCCCACTAGCTCATTAAAAACCCCAGAGAATATTTAGAATTGTTAAATTTAAATGTTGAGGATGGATCAAAAGATGAAGATATATTTGATATTGAAGAGATAGAAAAAATCATTCAAACAAAGACAATTCAACAAGAATCACTCAGCAATCAAATTACTTTACTCGTTACAAAAAAGAAGAGAATGGAGGAGCTAATAGCTCACACCATCCCAAACGAACAATTGACCCTGAGGACCATTATTTTATGTATCAGCGGTTGAAGTGGATGAAGGAAATGCAAGAATAATATTTCTTTTTTTGTTTGTGTATTTTTAAAAAAAAATAAAAATCATCAAAATTTGTGAATCAGAATATGGCTTTTGAAAAGATTTTTTTTATTTTTTTTCATCATTCAGAAACGAATCGAAGTCAGATTGATTCATTAATTTAACAATGATTAACAGATTATCATTAAATGTATTAGGATCATGTAAAAAGATTGGATCAAATAGATTATTGGTGTCATCTACCTCTAATATATACAACAAAAATGTATTAAATTTTTCAACATCAACAAAGACAACAAATAATAATAATAAAGATAAATTAACAACAAAATCAATTCAAGATAAAGTTGAAAACATAACCGCAAAAGAAAATGTAGCTTCACCATCGACTAAATCAATCTCTATTGATGAGATTGCTACACCACAAGATTATAATTATGTTTTTGAAAGAGCAAAGTAATATTATAATAGTAATAATAGTAATAGTAGTCGGTCGTAGTAATGATCACATTTATCCTAATACATTATATATTATAAAACATACATTTATAGATTAAGTGATAAAGAAAACTATAGATGTTCACTTTTAATTAATGATCCATCAGCAAGAAGAGCTTCATATGCTCTCAGAACATTTAATATTGAAACTGTATCAACAGATTTTGGTGTAAAAACAGAGAAAATGGCTAAATTAAGACTTGCTTTTTGGAAAGATGCTATTAATAATATATATAATGTAAAGATGATATTATTAATTTGTTGTTGTTGTTGTTGTTGTTGTTGTTGTTGTTGTTGATCATATTTCATTACTTTTATTAACATCTATAATAATCAACTTAGGGAAAAGTTTATGATCAACCATTAACTAGAGTATTGGCACAAATTATTAAAGAAAAACAATTAACCAAAACATGGTTTATTAAATTACTCAATCGTAGAGAAAAAGATTTACAATCTGTACAACTTAGAGACATGGATGAATTGGAAGCCTATTCCGACGATATTTATAGTTCATTGATTTTATTAACATTGGAGGCTATGGGAGTCAAAGGTAATCATGACATTGAACATTGTGCTAGCCATCTCGGCAAAGCAGTTGGTATCATGGTACTCATTCGTGGTACTCCATTCCACGTGTCTCGTCGTAAGCTCTATATTCCTGTGGAATTGACCACAAAGTATGGTATTAAACCCGAACAACTCTTTAGAGGTGAAGTTGACGTGCCCGCACTCAAAAACGCCATCTATGATATGGCTTCTTTGGCCAAACTTCATTTAGAAAAGGCTAGATCATTTAAAGCCCCACCACCTACCAATCAAGCCTTTCTCATTGCTCAAATGGTTGAAGACTTTTTACGTAGAATCCAACAAGTCGATTTCAATGTCTTTAAATACGAAGAAGATACAACCCCCGATGCTTTACTATTAATCAAACTATATAAAAATAAATTCTTTGACAAGTTTTAAGCAATATTGCTTGATTTAATAAATTACAATTACACAACTTTATTTATATAAAGATTATTACTATTACTATTACTTTTGTTACTGCTACTTTAACATCTAAAATCTAAATTAAATTGACAAACTTTTGCGGTTTTATCCCAACTGGTTGTTACAATAGAGGAATCAAATGTTCTTAGAGAAGATATTCTGTGAGAGTGATTGTGGAGAGTTCTTTGACATTTTCCTGCATCTACATCCCAGAGTTTGACAGTGCCATCAAAGGAGCCAGATACGACCAAATTGTTTATAAATTTAGAGACATTCATCACTTCGTCAGTGTGTCCTTCAAGACTATTGTAGCTTTCACCATAGTTTGAGTCCCACACCTTCATGGTTGAATCAGAAGAAGCGGTAATGAATTTTTTGGGAGCACTACTACCGTCGTTTTCAACTTTACTGTGCAAGAGAATCGAGTTGATACTGCCACTGTGAGATTGAAGGGTTTTGACACATTCACCAGTTTGGAGGGACCAAACTTTGACTCTTCCGTCTGAAGAACCACTTAGGAGTAGATCGGCATTATCCCACTCTAAACATTTGATCCAATCAGAATGACCAGAGAGTATGCTGATAGAGGTCGATGTACGAATATCCCATATTCTGATATTGGTGTCACGACTACCCGATATGACCTTGTAGGCATCACTGGCCACCAAACACATGATGGGTTGTTGATGGCCAAACAATGTGATGGATGGCTTGGCATTTCTCGTGTCCCACACATTGATGGTGTTGTCGTAGGAGCCGGATATGACAATGTTGGTGTCAGCATTGGATATACAACTGATGGCACCTTTGTGGCCACGAAGTGATTTGACCTTGATGCATTTATTGAGATCCCATAGTTTGAGTGTCTTGTCGTAGCTGCCACTAATGAGTTTAGAGTCAGAGGTGGTCTCACAGGCGGTGACCCAACCACTGTGGTCTTCGAGTGTGCCTATGCATCGGGTCGATGTCATGTCCCACACTTTGAGTGTTGAATCTGCACTACCGGTAATCAAGAGACCGCTCTCTTTTTGAGCTACAGATACACAAAGAACACCCTCTTGATGTCCGGTAAAGGTTTTGACGACATAGTCTCCACGATTCTCAGAGATCTCACGGAAGGCGACCTTGTCGTGTTTCTTTGAACGGTTTTCGTGCCATGTGGTCTTGAGATTCATGATACGGCTAAATGATTTGATGGCAACGACACTGCTCTTTTCGTCGATAAGACTGTTGAGCAACTCTCTGCCCTCATGATTCAACTGGTCACGGCCTGATCCACTGCCACCACTACCGATGGGGAGGTAGAGATCCTCCTTGTTGTTTTTGTCTTTGAGAATGTGTTTATCATTGTTTTCTACAGCACCCTCTACAATGGCGTCTTGATCCATGTCGACCATATCACGAGCTCTCGAGATATTGGAAACGATTTGCATCATGGTGTCTGTTCGCTCGGCATCAAAATTGATACAGGTGCACATCTTGTTGACAAATCTTCTTACAAGGTCTGTTTGGGAGCCTAGATTAATCATGTTGAATACCAGATTTGAGAGGAGTGAGAATGACATGTCACGTTCCTCAACCATCATCTTTTCTTGCTTTTCGCTGGGATACTGGCCCCATTTGACCATCTCTCTCACCACATTGTTGCCATAGAGACTCTTGCACTTAGATTCGATGGAGTCATAGAATATCTTTTCCCAGAAACGATAGTTTTGCCAGATATCCAAATTACGGATTCTCTCAGAGACAAACTCGTTGGATCCCTTTTGGAGACGATGATAGATAAAGCTAGCCTCTAAAAACATTTGACTGGTAGTAAAGTCTGATTGAAAATTGGCTTCACGGAGGGCATTTTTGAGTATGTCGCCCAAGCAGTAGAAAAGAGGGTCAGAGAGACGAGCCTTTGTGGTGTCAATGTGGTTGTTGTCTTGTTGACCGCCCAACAGATTGTGCATCGATGTGCAAGAGCTCACGTAGTTTTGTCTGTAGTAGTGGTGGAGTAAGAGTTTACCAAATATGGATCTGCCATAGTCAAACTTGACTAACTCTGTCATTTGCTGAATATCAGATTGCTCAGGAAGAGTGTCATTGAATACTTTGGTGAGGAATTGTCTGATCAGCGGCACAAAGGAACGGTGTTGGTCTTCACTAAATGTAGCCAAGATGTCATTGCCTGCCGCCTGTTCGGCCAAGCTTGGTGTGTGGTCGGCGTTAGAGTGGATGTACATGTCGTGGAGCGGTGTGACAGAGGGTGAAGTTTGTGATGGTGTTGAAGAGGCCGAATTGGATTTAATAATGGGATTGACAGAGCTGTTGCTGCCAGTACTATTGTTGGCATTGGGATTAAAGAGGTCTTGTTTGAGCGATGGGAATTTGGTGTACTCTCTGATCGAGGTCGAGTAGCTTCGGTAGGATGCTGGGGAGGGGACGTTGATGACGGGCAATTTATTGGCATCGGTGACACCGAGTGCTTGGGGAATCGACTGTTGGTACTGGGCAACAAGATCGTCGATGGGTCTGGTATACTTTTTGGTCTCGACCAAATAGTCAAAGAGATTCTTGGTTGGCCAATTATGTTGCTCTAAAAAGAAGCTAAATGACTGAGTGTCCATGAATCTGGTGAGAAAAGGACGCGCAGACTGAGGCTTGGACTTGACATACTCTTCTTTGTTAAAGATGGCAATGGGCTGGGGGAACACTCGGAGATACTTGTAAAACTTTCGATAGTCGCCCAACATGTTGCAAAAGAACTGGAGGAACGAGAAACGGATAAAATCATCGGGATGGGTGGGGGCCAGGGGCAGTGGGAGCGGTTGTTGTTGTTTTTGGTTGTTGTTGTTTTGTAATCGCTTGTCAGTGTTGTATGACGACGAGATGGGCAACAACGTGTTTAAGTTAAAGTTGGGAAGATCAGCAGAGAGGATTTCAAATTGAACGACCCTTCTTAACTGATTGATGAGCTGGGCAGTCTCGCGCTCAGGCAACTGAATGTCTTTGGTGTCGGTGGGGGGAATGTGCACAGTGTTGTTGTCGAGATCCACAACGACAATCTCTGACAAGAGGTTCTCTTCGTTTAGTATCGTCGACGAGTAGGATTTGTGCACGCCCATAATGAATGGAAAGGGCGAATAGACATACTCGAGCAACAACTCTGGTAGAATGGGGACATATACATGAGGGAATTGAAGTGGATACAATAGTGACGATATGATCTCACTGATATAAGTCAACAGCGAGTATTGGCTCGAGATGATAATGATCTTTTCCTCAAGCAATATGCACTTTAACACCAACAATACGTTTCTAATATCCAAGCATTTGAATAGAATATTAAATGAGAGGTCTGGTGTTGGCAACAAACAATCTGATGGTCGCTTAAGTGGAATCTGTGTTTGTCCACCCAAATTGAATGACACAATGTTTGCACCTGGTTGTGGTAATGGGATCTCTTGTACTAAATTATAAATATATCTTTCAATGGGCAATGGTGTCGAGCTAAAGAATACTTTGTGATAGATTTCATTGAGAGAGATTCTAAATGCACTAAAGAATGGAAAATGTGACAATAGACAAATACATTTGGGTGCATAAAGTACTGATGGGAAATTTGATTCAATTGTATTACCACTTTGAATTCTTTTCAATGTTGATGATGTTGATGATGTTGAAATTGATGTATCTAAATTTGTTGATGTTGTATCTTTGCTGGTGTCTTTGGCTGGTGTTGTATCTTTTGAATCTTTATCATTATTTAAAACATTGGTTGTTGTTATTACAGGAGTTGTTGTCGTTGTTGTTGTTGATGATGATGTTGATGGTGTTGAATCTTTTGATACATCTTTTGATACTGTAGATTCTTTATTTTTATCATCTGTAGTTGCTGCTGTTGTTGTAGTTGTTGTTGTCGTTGTAGTAGTACTTGATTCATTTTCAGGATTTAATGTTACAGTTGGAGTAGAAAGACTATGTTCATAGGCTATTGTATTCTTTTTCAATTCAGAATATAAATCATCTGAAATGGGTTCATAAAAAGTGAGACAAGAGGCATAGAATCTCGAGCCAGTTTCACTAGTGAGGACAAAGGGGAAGAATGAGGGTTGTTGTGGATCTGATTGCAAAGATATACCCTTGGGATAACAATACATCCAAATGTGTTTTGGAAGAATATCGTTGTTTTCTTTATGTGGATAATATTCTAATAGTTCACCTTTATATATCTTGTCTATTGGCGATGTCCCCTTGGGAGAGAAATCATATCGTTGGTCAATGGGCTCCAATTTGGTCGAGAGACCCACAACGAAAAAGTAATCAATGGGACGATCGGGCACGTATTTCAACTCTTTTTCCTTTTTTTTCTTGTCCTCTTTGGCACGACGACGTTCCTCTTGTCGCTCCTTTTCCACCTGTTTTTGCTGCTCCTCTTGCTCACGCTGTCTGAGTTTTTCACGTGCTCTTTCTTTTTCTCGCTCTGCATTCTCTCTTTCAATCTCTTTTTGACGCTCTTTGGCCAGCTGTTCTTCAATTATACGTTGTTGGGCCTGTTGTTCTTTTTTGGTTTTCTCGGGATAATGTGGCGATCCACCGTGATGGGGAGATGGTGTTGCAGGTGATCCGTTGACACCATTCACACCGCCTCCTCCGATGGTTCTGCTGCTTTTTGATGTTATCTTTTTAGTCAACTTTAATATTTGACTGCCCCCTTTGCCAATGATAGACATTTCTTTGGGATTGGCAGACTCTGCTTTAAAATCCTTGCTTGGGGGCACAGCCTGTACGGCTGGTTCATCGTGTAACGATGTCGCACTATTGGTGTCTGTGTCCAAATATATATCTCTACATTTAACCAATATCTTTACCTTGAATTCCGATAGATTTGATGATGGACTCACTCCATTGGGATTACTGGACGAATAGGATGGCGAGGGTGTTGATGATGCCGATCCTGACGATCCCTTTTCCCTCTCAATGGGTGTCCAATAATCAAATGAAAATGTTTCCAGTGAATCTGATACCGATGAATTGGTTGTAATTGTACTGTCATTATTATTTGGTGTTGTAGTATTACTATTACCATTCTCATGGTGATGATGATTTGGTGTTTGAACACTTGGTGACGATGATATATTTATATCTGCAACATTATTATTATTACTATTAGTTTGTTGTTGTACATTTGATTGAGGCTGTGATAAAGATCCTGTCGACGATCTTAATGGATTTGTTATTTGTTGTTGTTGCTGTTGTTGGTTTAATGAGAGAGAGTATTTTGCTGTACCAATCTTAACATTATTTCCCAAAATATTTTGACTAATGATTGAAAATGTCAACTCTTCTATTTTATTTGTGGTAGTTCTAGATGAGGTAGTAGTTACTATATTAATACCTTTTTCTGCTGCGTTGTTGTGTGGGTTGAATGATTTGATAATATAAAGCTATCTTACACTGTAAATTTATCACTCCAGGAGGGATGTAATGTTTTTTTATGTACTTTTGTTTTATATTTCTTTCCATCTATATTAAATTTTACAAATGTATCTTTTTCTGTAATATTTTTAGCTTGAAAGTCTATTATTATAGTAATATGAATGAATTAATAACCTGTGTGATACACTATTTCTAAACCTAAACTAAAATTACCTTCTATAAATAGGGTTGTGATTCTAGTACAACCACAGGGTGGTGTTGTAGACATTCTTTTCTAAATGTGCTTATTATTAGATATATACTAATACTAAAAAGTAAAAATATTTAAACTCGATTATACTATTATGTAAATTTATTCTAGCTAGAATAATAGTGGTGGATAATATAAATATATATGTTAATACTTGATTTTAAGAGACTATACTATATTTGTCAGTGGGTGTGTCAAGTGTGTGTGGTGAGGAATTCTTTTTTTAAATATATACTATAGTTTTGTTATTGTCTAAACTTGATGTTGGATAAAGTGATAGTGATGATAGTGATGATAGTGATGATGATGATGATGGTGTAGTGTGTACTACTTTTTTTCTCTGTTTTTTTGTGCGTACTATTAATTTGGTATGGAGAAGAAGAAAAAGAAAGAAGAAAATGATGTCCTTTTTGGTTTCGCGCGTGTAGTATGTTTTTTGTGTATGTGTGCGTATGTAATTGTTATATGATTATGTGCTGTTGTATTTGGTGGATGATGTGGGTGGAGAGAGGGTGGGTGTTGTGAAAAGAATAAATAAGGTATATTTGTATTTGAACAATATGATATAATGTGTGTTGGAGTGTGTTTGTGTGTGTGGGTGGGTGTTTGAGTATGTATGTATTGTGGAGAATGTGGATTATTTTACAATTAAACTCAATCAGATTTTTGTGTGTGATATTTGATAAATCGTGATATGCAAAATATAAATAAAAATAAAAATAAAAATGAAAAAAAAAAAAAAAAGAGTATAAAAATAATACTCGTAAGATGATAGATGAAGGAAAAGGAAATATCAAAAGAGAGAGAGAGAGAATTATAAAATATATAATGTCAAACAATTACGCAACAACAAAATTTACCAATAGCCCAAGTTTATATTTGTGGTGAATGTGTGTGTTTATATATGATTGGAATTGGTCAAGAACTTTGCTATGATGATTGATTTGCTAAATGGTATTAAAATGGTGTATGTGAATATCGAATAAGGGAAAAAAAAGAATAAAAAAGAATGAGAAGTTATTGGTATTTACCCATCTCACCCAGAAACATAAAAACACACTCCACCCACTTCCCCCAACACACACTGAATCTATTTATAGAATTTATTGATTATTTTTTTTTATATACAAATAGAAAGAGATAAGATCATGTGATCTATTTAAGTGTAGTACAATTGTTGGTGTATGTGTGGTGGTAATAAATTTAGGAAAGCGATTTAAAAATAAATAAAATATATAGTAATACTACTCAACATAAATTCGAATCAATGTTGCAGCATGCAAATAAAACATATGCTTTTTTTATGTGAAGCCATTAAACCTTGTGTGTATGTGATTGACTAATGTGTCATAGCGAGTGTGTATTGTCATTACCTACTATATTTAAAACTTGATTAAAGAGTGATATATATCTATATATACACAGATTAATTAATTAATCTGATTGTATGAATGTGGTGTGTGACTTACAATTCTTTACAACAATGTAAATCTTGAAATGGCTGACACGAAAAGGATTTTTTTTTTTGTAAAAAGTTGAAAAAATCAAATAAAAAAAAAAAATAAAAAAAGGCGTAAGGGTTTCTATTTACAGGTTGGATTTTATTTGTTGCATATGCATAGGCATGATGTGGTGTTTATGAAACTTGAAACTTTGTGTAGAGTAGTTGTAGTTGAATTTCATAGATTTCTTTAAACTTTTGAGAAAATAAATCAAAGTGTTGTTGGATGGTCGATTGATTGTCGGTCCATTGGTGTTGGGATGCTATAAAACTAAAGACAATCTTGCCATTGCATGAATAGCCCACGTCGATCATATAGGCGTCGTCAGTCTCGACCAGCTGTACAGGATAGTTGAATAACAGTGATAACTTTTCATCATCGATAACCAACCTAGTCGATACTCTTTTGTGACTGGCAGTGGTGGTAGTGTTTGAAGTTGGTAGTTTACATAAGATCTCTTGTTGGAGTAATGGGTAGTGAGGGGATAGAGTGTTGTATATGATAATGCAGTTATTGAATATGGTATTTGGAGTTTCAATTTCATCCACCAACACCACATCCATATGAGCATACAACTGTAATAATCTACTTGATACAATAACATCTTTGATAAAACTTTGATTCAATGATATACTCGACAACTCTGAGATCATCATCATGGGTTTCAAATTTTCTGCAACAAACAAAATCTCTGCGAAAAACAATAAATTCTCGATATTGTATCCCTTTTCCTGTATTTCTTTGATATGATCTGCATGTAACAACGTCCACCACTTTAACTCCAATCCCAGCAATTCATTAAAACATTCTTTCTTTTGCATCTCCATCATATACACATATATATATCTATTGATATCACTATCATATTAATTTAAAAAATTAATAAATCTGAAATTTGATCAAATCAAATGAAAAAAAAATTTAAAAAAAAATCGTTCGTTTTTTTGCACTCCAATTTTTGTCGTTTTTTTTTTTTCTTTTTTTCGCAATATTCTTTTTTTCAAATCAAACACAGATAGCACACAGACAGATATAGATATAGAGATATATATATATATAGATATAGATACACAAGATGAAACCAAAAGCACCAGTTGATAAAGATGATATCTCTAAAGATGAATTGAAAATGAGAAGATCACCCAATGATATTAAATGTAAATCAAAGAGAATGGAATTGGTACAAAAACTACAAGCAGCAAAGAAAACAAGCAGAGAAAAGGCAAGAAAACAAAGAAAAAAGGAAAGAGAACTATTGGGCGAGGCAGCACCACCCAAACAAGTGCCTCGTACAATTGAATCTATGAGAAGAGCAGATGAAACCATGGTTGATCTCAACGATGCAGAGTATGAAGATGAAATTCAAAAAGATGAGTTACAAAGTTACTTTGACGGTCGTCCACCCAAAGTATGTTTAACTACCAATCAAAAACCATCTAAAAATGCCATAGACTTTTCCAAAGTATTTGAAAAGATCCTTCCAGACGCCAAATTCTTTCATCGTCGTAAATATAATATAAAGGAGATTGTAGACTTTTGTAATAATAGAGATTATACAGATTTGGTTGTTATCAATGAAACCGAAGGTGTTATTAGTATGTATCATTCGTAAATTAGTCGTTTGTGTCAATTGGCAACAACAATAATATCTAACACTCTCTATCAATAGATGAAATGATTATATCACATTTACCAAATGGACCAACAGCTACATTTAGAATTACAAATATAACAATGCCAGAAGATATTCCAGGAGGAGGTGAAATGACAAAACACAAGGCAGAATTGATTGTCAATAATTTTAATACACGTTTAGGTTTTACAGTTGGTAGAATGTTTGCATCACTATTCCCACAAGATCCAAATTTCAAAGGTCGTAGAGTATGTACATTACATAATCAACGTGATTTTATATTTTTTAGACAACACAGATACATGTTTGAGTCGATGGAGGATGCCAATCTTCAAGAACTTGGTCCAAGATTTACTCTAAAACTTAAAACCCTACAAAAAGGCTCCTTTGACACTAAAAATGGTGAATATATTCATATTCATAAACAAAATATGGATGTTGATAGAAAGAAATTTGTTTTATAATAAATATTATACCAATATACTTTTATTTAAAAACCATCTATTTAATAAACATTTTATTAGAACAAGTGAATAGTCCTTTTAACGATGAGGATTATCTATGAAGATAAAGATAAATAACGTTCAACGATTACCACAGATCTTTACCTGGTAAATGGTATCCTTAAGAGTATGTAAAATCCATGGAAAGTGAACTCTCACAATCCTCATCGCGAAACAGAATATGCATATTGAAAGAGTGTATGTTTTAAAAAAAAAGTTCGGGCGAGTGAGTATTTGTGAAATTTCAAAAAAATAAACCTCTGTGAGAGATATTAAAGTCAAACTTTAAGATTGTATAACATAAGGTGTATAGATAATATTTGTTGACACCATTTTTATTGATTTTTTTGAGGTCATTTATTTCAAAAAATCATTTTCATATGTAAAGGGATAAAATACATGAATTCTACATTTAAATGTTTGTCAAAAATTTTTAAAAAGTGAGGTTGTTAGAGATATTTTTATAAATATCACTTCATTACGTTGAAAATTGATTTTTTTTTATTTTTTTTAATTTTATAAATTTTTATTTAAGAGGCCTCCCGCTTTTACACAAAACAAAAAATGTATCACCCCTTCCCCACACAACACTCGTTCGAAATTCAAACTTAAAACTTTTTTCTTTTATTTATTTGATCAATTACTTTATTTATTTATTTCTTAAAAGGACCACTCTAAAGAATAATGACAAGTTTTTGGGAAAAAGAGTCATTTTTAAATTATGATTATATTATTATTGGTAGTGGTATAGTTGGACTATCGACTGCTATATCAATCAAGGAATCAAAGGGAGATGGTGCAAGTGTGTTGGTGATGGAAAGAGAGATCATACCAACAGGTGCAAGCACAAAGAATGCTGGCTTTGCTTGTATTGGTAGTTTGACAGAGATATTGGACGATTTAAAGACAATGTCGGAAAAGGAGGTGGTTGAACTAGTCAAAACTCGATTGGATGGTCTTAGATTACTCAGAAAACGTTTGGGTGACGACAATATAGGGTACAAAGAGAACGGAAGCTATGAGTTGATTTCAAAGGACCAACCATACAAAGAGTTGGCTAATAAGGTCGATGAAATCAATGCATTGCTCTATCCGGTGCTCGAGTGCAACGCCTTCACCATCTGTCCTCAGGAAGAGATTGACAGACGTCAGTTTGACAGAGACCACATCAAACTCATTATTAAAAACAACTTGGAGGGTGAGATTCATACAGGCAAGATGATGAAATCCTATCTTGCCCTCGCCAACAAAATGGGAGTAGAGATCAAGAACGGATGTGATGTGTCATCATTCAAAGACTATAATACCCACGTAGAGATTGAAATCCAAAACAAAGCCGCTGGAAAACAACTGTTTACCTGTCAAAAGTTGGCCATTTGCACAAACGCTTTTACAAAGAGTTTGGTGCCAGACATTGAGGATCTCGTTCCTGGCAGAGGACAAGTATGTATCACAGAGCCTATTCCCGATCTCCCATTCAAAGGTGTACACCATTTCGACGAGGGTTACTATTATTTCAGAGAAACAGAGGGTCGTATTTTATTTGGTGGTGGCAGAAACATGGATTTCAAGGGAGAGGAAACTACAGAGTTTGAATTCAATGAAAAGATTCAAAATCAATTGGTTCACTTGTTGAAAACCGTTATCATTCCAAATCGTCCATTCACCATCGCCTCCAAATGGACTGGAATCATGGCATTTGGTTCAACAAAAAAACCAATCATTAAAAACTATTCAAAAAATGTTGTCCTTGGTGTGAGAATGGGTGGAATGGGTGTTGCCATTGGATCGTTGGTTGGCCAAAAAGTTAGAAATCTTTTATTATTAAATTCAAATTTATAAATTATTATTATTCCTAGTTATTCAACCAATCAATCAATTATTTATTATATACATAATTTTAATTAAAAATAAAATTTATTATCGTTTGTAGATTTAAACAAAAACTTAAAAGACATTGATTTTACGTGATTCTTTATAGTTGAATTTAACATCTTCCATACCACCAGAGGTGTATCCGCCAGTAGTTTGACCGGTGGTTTGACCGGTGGTTTGGCCAGTGGTTTGACCGGTGCTGTCACCAGTTTGACCGGTGGTTTGACCAGAGGTTTGACCAGAGGTTTGACCAGAAGTTTGACCAGAAGTTTGACCAGAAGTTTGACCGGTGGTTTGGGAACCAGAGGTAGTGAAACCGGTGGTTTGGGAGCCAGAGGTTTGACCGGTGGTTTGGGAACCAGAAGTTTGGGAACCAGTTTGGGAACCAGTTTGAGAACCAGATTGGGAACCAGTTTGGGAACCAGAAGTTTGGGAACCAGAGGTTTGGGAACCAGAGGTTTGAGAACCAGAGTGAGTGGATGAAGAGTGACCTCCAGCACCACCAGCGCTTCCACCAGCAGAGTGACCACCAGCAGAGTGACCGCCAGCAGAGTGACCACCAGTAGTAGAGTGTGGACCAGTAGTGGCGGCGTGAGTGGATGAAGCTGGGCCAGAGGAGGCTGGACCAGAAGAGGATGGACCAGAAGTGGCAGCGTGGGTGGTTGAAGCTGGACCAGATGTGGCAGTGTGAGTAGTAGAGGCTGGACCAGAAGTGGCTGGACCAGAAGTAGCTGGACCAGTGGTGGTGGCAGCATGGGTAGTGCTACCGCCAGTGGTGGTTGTTGGGGTTGGTTTTGGGAAAGCAACATAGAGAGACATGCTGCCAAAAACGTTGAATAATGGTTTGGTAGCATTGTAAACAGCAACAGAGGTATAGGTGGTGCCTTTGGTGAGGGCAACAACTTGATTGCATGGTGACATGGTGTAGAGGAGACCGTTGACATAGGTTGGAGTGGATTTACAAATAATACCACCAGTGGCATTGTTTAAAAGAGAGACACTGATAACACCTTGAGAAGCAGAGGTCATGAATGAGACAGCATTGACGTTTTGAGTCCAAACAATGTTGTTGGCTTGGGAGAATGTACCACCGTTGGCAGTGACATTGAATGGTTTGAGGTTTGGTGTGGCAGAGACAGCAGTCTTGGTGACTGGGGTACCATTGGAACCAGCGTTGTATTTGATAAAATATTGAATTGAAACATTACGGGCGTCTGGGTTGGTAGTCATAAATGAAGCACTCAAACTAAGAGTTGAACCTTCAGCAACTGCCAAAGTATATGGAGATGGTAAAACAAATGGTTCAAAAATGTTTGAAAGAGTAAAGGTGACTAATTTCTTGGCAGTTGGGGCAGTAATGTCGATTTCAACTGATAAAACTTTGATAGAGTCTCTTAAAAATGGTTTAGAGGTAGAGTCATTGATAAACATAACTTGCATGGCAACAATATCAATGGCACCAGTTGGAATTGGAATTGGTGAAAATGTTTTGGTGGTGACAGTTTTACTTGTCTTGGTTGGTCCTAATGGAAGAGTTGCATTAAATAATTCGGCATTCTATTATTATTATTATTATTATTTTATATTAATATAATTATTCAATTTAGTAATAATTGTAATTGTATGAAAACCTTGTTTTTTGATCATTCTCCTCATCCTCAAATAAATATCTGTATCTGTCACAATTTAATGAAATTTTTGAGACGACTCGTGTGTGAATTTTTGGGAAAAAAAAAATTGTGGAAAACTTACAGCGGCAACTAATAAAATTGCTAATAAGAGTAAAGTGGAAAAAACTCTCATTTTTTGGGGTTTTTTATATAAATAATTATTTATATAATGTTAGATAGAATAAATAAAGATTAATAAAAAAGATATTTTTCTGTGTTTAGGGCAGCAAAAAAAGTTTTTCGAATGATGGAGACCTAAAAAAATAAAAATTAAAAAAAAATTTTTAAAAAAAAAAAAAACCAAATTTTTTCGGCCTGAGGATGAAAAATAAAAAAAAAAATCTTCATATCCCTACCCTATTGAAATTTCTGAAACGGTTTCAGTGCGAGGGGAGATTCAGATCCTATAATTTTTTTTACCCAGAGTTAAAATTTTCTGTTTAAATAAAAAAATTTACAATACCTTTTCTCCAAAAGTCACAAAGAAATTGATGATCTTTATTTCCAAAAGGTATCGGAGTAGATATTTTAAAAAAAATCAAATATCCCATTTTTTTCTCATAAAAGAGGGCGGGTCTATTTTTAATTTATTATATATATATAGATATATATTATTACTATTTATTTCTTAATAATAAAAAACTTAATTAAAATTATTAATCATTTTTAAATTGAAACGTTGGCTTGTTGGGCTAGGGATTTTATAGTTGAATTTGAATCAAAATAAGATTTTGGATCGATTTGAGGGAAGGGATCACTATCTTGTTTTTTAGAGAATTGTAATTGAGAAAAGGTTGGAGTGTAGCCTTCAACATTTTCGTTTTTGTCGATATAGAGTTCATCGTCGGCGTGGGCAGATTCAGTTTCTTTGCCTTTGAAAATATTTAATTGGGCTTCGCAGAGAGCTACCCAGACGTCTTTGGCGGCGGCAAAGAGCTCGGCGTTGGACAAAAGGTTGGTGATGGCAATAGAGATGATCTTTTTCTCAATTTTACCCTTGATTTCAGTGGTGGTTGGAATAAAGAGTTTTTTAAGAATCACTTCCCAAAGATCGGGACGAACGGTTTTGGTGATTTGACAGACTTGTTCAACGCCAACTTTGATGATGAACAAAGAGTAGAAAATAATAAAGCAACGGACAACTTTTGAAGTCTTTTGCTTTGAGATTCTTTCGAGGATGATTTGAAGAACTCTGACAATGTATTGCTTATAGGTGTCGAGTGGGAGATTTTCTACGATGGCCTCTAATAAATAGAAACCCTCGTGATCGTTGGCTGGTGAAGACAAGAGGTTTTGAAAGATACCGAGGATTGGTTCCAAGTGTTTGTTGGCCACCAAAGACATGGCATCCTTTTTAAAGTAGGCTTGGAAAAGACGAACGAGTGGAGGGATGTTTGAATGTCTCTTCCAGAGGTTTGGATGGCAAATGATTGGCACCATGCTACGGTAGGGGTCCATGAATTCGGGTGGAGAGTTTTCAACGAGAATGGCCAACAATTGGAAGTTGTATGGAGAGAAATCGACAACATCCTTTTGGAGAATGTATTCAATCATTGGAATGACAATGTGGATCACTTCGGGAATGTTGGCATAGGATTTGAGCATGGAACCAACGACTTCAAAACAGTAGTGATTAAAAGTTTGGTTAAGTGGATTCTTGGCCTCCTCTAAAAGGATATTGACAAACTTTTGCAAGAGTTGAGTGGTGGTGACCAAATCAATTTTGCCCAAGGTCATCAAAACGATACGGACAATGGTACGCATGGCACGCTCATTTTGTTTGGAACATGGAAAGTTAAAGACATTGACAAGAGGCAAAAGGAGTCCAGAGAGATGGCTAGAGACAAAGTCTGGAGAGATACGAGCAACACCATTGTCTTTGACAGTCAAGAGACGGTCGATGCAAGTGGCGGCATAGGTGTGAATGATATAGTCGGGTGATTCCAAACATGGGAGAATGTGTTGGAGGAGTCTAGTGTACTCTTGGGCGGGGATCTGGGTTCTAAAGATACTGATAAACTTGAGACAGTCGGCTCTGAGAATGGGTTGGCATTGGGGATTCAAGAGTTCGGGTTCAATTTGTGATTTGTAGAAATCCATAATGGGCACCAATTGATTGGCACTTTGGTTCTCTGCTCTGACAGCCAAGGCAGTGACCAAAAAGATGGCAGAGTCTTTGGCCATCCAGTATTCGGCGGGGTTTGATTGATGTTGTTGTAAAAGTTTTTGAATATCAGCCATCAATAAACGAGTGATGACAGATTCAAAATATTTTCTCAAACCTCTAACCAAATCAATACTGGCTCTACGTCTGGTATCACTGTCACTACCTTCAATATCCTTACGCATATATTCAACTGGATTATCTTCATAGAGTTCAATATCACCCTCTCTTAGTTGAATGTTTGGTAATACAATTGATGAGCAAATTTGTCTAAGTATATCTTCTGAATTGAATAAATCATGTTTGATACTCATACTAACTGTACTAAGGAATTTAACACTTGAATAAATAAACTAAGTGTATATTTATGTATTAATATTACTCCTACTACTACTATTAAATCTACTACAATACATACATGATCGTTTCTAGGTTCACTGTTTGTCTTTGATAATAAACCCCAAACATCTTGAACAAATGATTGAAGATGATTTTGGAATTCTTCATCATATTTTTGTGTATAAAGATTAATGATATCACAAATAACTGTATGAATATTATTTAAAAGTGATGGTTCTTCTTCACTCTATTATAATTATTACTATTAATATTAAAAGGTATTGATATTGTTATTTTAAAATATATAATTATTTACCTTTGATTGAACAATGGATGGAGTTTGAATATTAAGTTGAAGATAACGATGGAATTCAGTGGTGAATTTTTCAAGATTATCTTCAAAGAATTCAGGTAAATCAACACAACTCATAGAATGGAAAATTTCCAATAAATAATGAATACTGGTAAATAATATAAATAATTCTTTTTCATTTTGAGCTGCTACATTGATTTGTTGTCCTGTTTTCTAAATATATAAATATTAATAAGAGTTGTTGCTTTTAAAATTAAATAATAATAATAATAATAATAATAATTAATAATGACATACAATAAATAAATTTAAAAATGGTTCAGGTAAGATTGTTAAAATATATTGCAACTCTTTTAATACTTCTTGAGAGTTTGAAGAGTTTCTGTATTTCTTCAAGATAGAGTGCATAATCTTTAAAATGGGTGGTAGTTTTTGGAAATCAACATTTGGATCACTCATCACTTGTACCAATTCTGGTAAAAGATTTGGCCAATTCTGTGGGAAATCAATGTCACCTATAATTGTCATGGCTGCTAATAATTGATTCTGAACTAATGGATTGTTGGTTTGTGCTAAAATTACATTTACAATTACCTCTTTAACAGAGTTTTTATCTTGAATTGGAATTGGATTCTCTGTGTCATCTGTCTGTATAATATTGTTGTTGTGATGTTGATGATGATGATGGATGATGAGTATATATGGAATATAGGAGCGAGATATTATTATTACTTATGATCATACTTCTAACCAACTTTCTTTAGCCACATTTTTAAAACAAATGGCAGCCATTTGTTTAACGACCAAGTCTACAGATGGAATGTCCAACATTTTCAAAAGAACCATTAAAAAACCTGGTGTCTTTGATATGTTTTTAATCTCATTTGTAGCCTCTTCTCTAATCGATTGTGTTGGGTTATTAGAGTTTGTAAAACAAATAACTAATTTATTTAAAACTTGTTCTGTTAATTCCATGTGTATCTGTATATATATAATTCTACAAAGATATTGTAGTTTAAAGTATTGTTGTTGTTATTTGATGAATGGTGGTCGGTGTATTCTGTAAATATAGACCAGTCGACGATAATCTCCTCCTCTTCTTCAATCAGAAGTGCGCACTTTGAAAACTTCAACAAATGAAAAAAAAAAATTCGAAAAAAACACACACCTTTTTTGCGCGCAGTTGATGTTTTTTTTTTCTTTTTTCAAATTTTGAATTTGAGGCGCGCCTCAACGACAAAAAGGGCTAAATGACGACAACGTTACTTTTTTGAATAGGGAATGAAAGAGATACATGTGTGTTTATTTTATTTGTAAACTGCTTTTTGGTAAACTAGATTGTCAATGATGGTAGTAAAATATTCATCTGGTTTTAAAACGGTAGAGGAGTCAAATTGATTTGTGCTTGCAAAGAGGTCGACGTTTTTGTCGATCAGGTCACTAATGAGTCCAAAGGTAAAGTCTTCGACGGGATATTTACCGGCAAAGGTGGTGAGGTATTTCATTTCCAAGACAAAGTGTTGGAGACCACCGTATCCAAACACAACGGGATTGGCTTGGAGACGTTGGGAAATTAATACGACTACCTCAGAGATGATACGAGAGATGATTGGCAGCACGGTTTCAGAGTTGACGTTCATTTGGATAGTGTTGGCCAGTGTGTCGAGATGATCAGAGAGCTTGATGAATTTTTTGGGAAAGGCTTCGATTTCTTCTTCGATTCTATAGTCTTCTTCATCCCAGTTCATGACATGGTCGCTCATGATGTCACGCGCTTTGGCTATGGCGTATTCGTCACGAATGCTTTCGTGGAGGTAGAGGAGTTCCTCAGAGAGGTTTTTTAGATTATTGAGCTTCTCGCCGAGTGCGTCTTCAAATTTATTGGCGATACGATGGGCGAGATCGTCGACGATAAAGATAGAGTTGCTGATGATCGATAGACATTGGTTGTCATTGAGGGTGCCCTTTTCCATCTGGGCCAACAGGTGGGTCATGTATTCCTTGAATATCTTGGACAGACTCACAGATACGACGGGAATAGAGTCGATTGACACAATTTGACAAATGTCGTTGGCAAATCGCTGAGTGGCCGAGTTTAAAAATATAGTGCTCTGGGTCAGTTTGAGTTTGCTGTCATCGTTTTCAAGCTGTGCTTGTTGGGCCTGTTGCTGGGCCTCGAGGACCGCCTTTTGGGCGGGTGATAGATAAGGCGTGTTTTTGGAAGGGGTTGCATCTTTGTTTAGATTGGGGCTGGTGATTTGGATCTCGTAGTCCCATTTAGAGATACCAATAAACTTTTCCTCACTGAGATGGTGTCTGGTTTGGTTTCTAATCTTTTGTTCATAGCCGGTGATCACCTGCTCCAAGTGGGGTTGAAGCAAGAGCTTCCAATAAAAGTTGATCGACAGACCAGTGGTGTCCATCATCTCGCAATGTGACTCGACAATACGCATTGTTTGAGCAATGGCGTAGAAATTGTCCAATATAAATACCTGTCTTTGAAATATATCTGAGATGAGGACCAGCTCATCAATGACCCATCCAATGAGACCAGAGTTCATGTGCGATGGAAATGAATTGGTAAAATCATTGCAGGTGGCAATGATGCTGTTGAATATAATTCTTACCAACTCTCCTATATAACGATTTAAATCACCACTCACCGGCACCTTTTTGATGGCTTGACTGATCGAGTGACTTCTACTCTCTAAAAATATACTCTTTGCTTTGTCATTTTGTGACAATCTAACCAACAATGATATTGTTTCCTTGATTTGATTGGGTTTCAATAATGGACTACGTAGCTCGTCCATCAATTTATCTGTCAATTGTTTAATATTATTTTCAATCGATTCTTTAAGTGGATGTGTTTGCATTGTAATATCAACCTTTGGATTGCTTTCATATATTTGATTTACTATTGTTGATTAGTGATTGTTAGTAATCTATCTATCGATCTATATCTATACTATATACATTAATGATATAATATCTACTTTTTTCTACAAAACCAACAGCAGTTTCAAATTCTCTTTGTTGTATTGCAACTCTTAATTCATTGGGTGCTGTTGTTAACCATTGAATTGGTTCTGTTGTTGATGATAATGATTCAAATTCATTTTTATTATTCTTTTTAACTTTATCTATAGAGTATATTAGTAACTACCTACGCAATAAATCTTTGATGAATGATCTAGTATTACTTACAATGATCCCAATTGATTGATAAATTTTGTAATGATGTTATACAATTTCCATAATCTGTTACTAAATTTCTAAAATCCAACATATCAACTTCAGAATCTATAGTTATCATATTATCATATTAATATCATTGTTTTATCTAATAGTAATGTGTGTATATATATTTACTAGCAATTTCTTTTGAAGCACCTATAAATATTAAATGATTCTTATATACATCTTTCTTTAAATGATCTATACAACCTAGTTTTCTTTCATTTAAGTAATTTAAATGAACCTCTGCTTGTGTATCAGTTTTGTGTGTAAACAAATCAGTTGTATCTATAAAGTATTGGTGTTAATAAGAAGATATATAGTAAGGTATTTATTAGATATAATAGATAGGATACATTTATCGACATTAAAAGAACCAGTTGAAAAGGTTGTATATTCTATTGGATTATCTTCAGCAGATTTTACTTCAGAAGGTTTAGTATCCCATCTATATACAGTTTTCTTTTTATCAGAGTGATTACAAGTGACTAAAAATTCTTTGGGATTGATTGCTAGTTTAATGGATGATTTGGGATTTGTAAGCTGATTTAAAGGTCCTACCCACTCTCTAAACATAAACTTTACCACATATATTCCATTGGCCCTAATATCTAAACATTCAATATCTTGATACACAACCGATGAACCAGCGGTAGATAACTGGTTATCGATTTTAAGTGCATATGTGACTCCTTTTTTCATATTCTATATATTACACCTATACACCGCTATTACTATAGTATCGTACACACACAGTCTTTGTGTTCACAACAATTAATATCTCTTTTCCTGTATCTCTGAAATATTATAATTTTTACAAAAATTTGTAAAAAAATGAAAAAAATTCCAAAAACATGATAAATTGGAATTAATTTTATAGTATTTTGGAAATTAGAAATCATAGAAATCATTTTTAATGGCGGATATTAAAGATTCAACATATTCTGTATTTGTCTAATATAAAAATTCTAGATTAAAATATTTTATCTTTACTAAACTCGGATTGGAATTTGGGTGCTTGAGAAGTATTTCAATATCAGATATGGTTTCCTGATCATTGTTTAAAATGTTGATTATTTTTAATCCTTTAACTTTTTCCAAAGATTATTTTTTTCACACAATTTATTTGGATCAAAAAAAAGAAAAAGACAAATTCTTAGAAATGTTATTAGTTATAGATTATTTCAATATAAATCAAGTAATTGTGTTCAAAGGTTAAACTATTGAAATTTTAAGTAAAAATGAAAAAAAATTAATCAGGTGATCTATATTACCACATGAGGGACTTAAAATTTTACATTATTTTTATGTGGGGTGCTGTGGAAATTTTTAAACATATTTAGGATAAAAATAAAGATATAAATATAAAAGAAAAAGAGAATGGAAGAAGAGGACTCAGAGGACAAATATTCTTTAATTTGTAAATGTTGTTCACCACCAAGAGATTATGAATCACCTGTGTTGTTGAGTGTGTGTGATCATATTGTGTGTAGACATACTGTTGTTCAGATGGGTGATACATATGTTTGTCCTTTGTGTAAAAGTAGTAGCTATCAACTTGACACAGAGTCTCATATAGTGCGTAGTATTGCGGGTGTAATAGAGCACAAATTTATATGTAAAATTCACTATGGTGTTATTGAAAAAATATGCTGGACCTGTAACACCTCTTGGTGTCGTTTATGTAAAGTTCAAGATTGTAATGGTTTTGATATGAAGGACCCAAATGATATATTATATGCTCATGATGTCACGTACTTATTAAATTATATAGAAGTTTTGATTATCTTAGAGAGGAATATCAAAATGTTTATTCAAGATAATTCAATTAAAATACAAGATAATTTAGATCTCCTTGAACAAGACATTAGAAATAACAATCAAATAATCACAAGATTAAGAGAATTAAAACAATATATAAAGAATAGAATAGATAATCATTATTTACCATCACTAGAAACAGAGTTTAGTATTTTAGAGAGTCATTTATCATCTTCAATCAATCAACTCACAGAAACAAAACAAAATATCACTAAATATCTTGACAATTTCAACTCAAAGAAATCATCAACACAATCATTAGTTCAAGTATTAGATTGGTTAAAAGAAAAGAATATACTTTGTAGATATAAAATATATTCATCAACAATTAAAGAATATGATATCATAGATCAATTACTCAATAGTTATTATACATCTCAACAAAATTCACCCATTCCACTACCAAGAGATCAACAACAATTTATAGTCACACTAAATGAATGTTTTGATATCAAAGAATCAATAGATGCTAGACCACTAATATGTTATCCAATTGTAAACTCGTATAAATTCTTTGATTTCCCTAGATTTCCAATTGTTGAACCAATCAATAATAGTCAATTAGATTTATTCCTAAATAGTCAAACCACACCAAGGAAGAATAATCAAAATGAGAATGATAATAATAGTGATAATAACATAAACAATATATTCGTTATCAGTTATAAGTATTATCATTTCACAAGATTATTTTATTACATATCAAAGTGTCAATTTAACTATCTATTCTTTTTTCAATCATTGGACGATTATAAGAAAATATTGATAAAACTAGATATAAACTTTTCAGCTTTAGGAATTGTTGGCGATAGGCAATTGATAGAGTTATTTTATAGTAGTATTCGAAACTTAACATCAGTATTAATAATTTATCATGGTCGATTTTATGATAGATACAAATATGAAATACAATATAACAAGAGTAATATTAAAACAATTATCATTACAGATTCAGACTTCAAAGCCAATCATCCAAACGTTAATATATTTGGTGAATATGTCTTGGAACCAATTAGTAAGGAAGCATTGGAATTAATGTACTATCAGACCATATCATTTCAAATGAAAACATATTCTATAAGCCGTTAATGTATTGCAATCAAGTTGGATTCCATAATTGAACGTTTAACCAAACATATAATGTGAATATTCAACTTCTTTTTTCAAAGCTCATTTTCCTCCAACTGCAATTCCCTCCCTTTCAAATCCCTTGCTTATCTTTCAACTCTACATATTTCTTTCAACAAATCTTCATAAGTTTTGCTTGGCTCTAAAAAATTATTAATCCCTATTAGATATCATACATTTAAAAATTACCCATTTTAAAATAACTAGCTATGCAGTTGAATCTATGATTAATAAATTTGATTGTATTCAAAAAAAAAATTTGTAAATTATTCATTGATTATTTGGATATCCTCAAGTATTCTTTCGTCAAAGGCACTTAAAAGAATACTCTATTGACGAATATCTATCGTTATGATATCATTGCAAACAATATGTTTACAATCTATAACAAAACAGGTGGTTTATATATGTGGTGATGGTTGCATCCACAATATCTATTTGTAATCATTATATATATACTGTTGTGCACACAAAGTTTAACCGCATCAGTTGTTTTTAAAAAAAAAATGATACAGGTGAAACTCAAAAAGATCACGACCAAAAAAAATCCCAAACCTATTCCCAACACTTTGTGGAAAAGTGTTTAGGATATATTCTGGTTGTGATCAATAAATAAAAAAGAGTAAAGAAATAATTATCGTTTTTAAGTCGTAATATCTTTTTTTTTTTTGATCAAAAAAATCGGAATGGTTGCAAGAGTCTAAAAAAATAATAAAAATTTTTTTAAAAAAAAAATTAAAAAAATTCAAAATATCAGGCTTTTTTTCTAGCCAAATATAAGGCCAGACATTGCTGACAATATCACGCAAAAACACACACACCCACACAGACTCTTTCTCGCATCAAAATCAAGCTTGTGTCAAACACTCACGCACACAATCAACCCACACACACTCACTTTGTGTTGTCATACGTAAAATACTCAGTTATGTTCAATAACAACAGTAATAATAACATTAGTGGTGGTGGTAGTGGTGGTAGTAGTAGCAACAATAACATTAGTGGTGGTGGTAATGGTATTAGTGCAAACAATATAGATGGCACTGGCAGTAATCTTACACCAACATCTGTTATCAGTAAAGGAAAACATCAGTCACCATTCAACAGTTTAAAGAAAAAGGGGCAGGTAGTAAGACAGAGTTTAGAGGAGCTGTTTATAGGGTTATCTACTGCGACAAATACCACTACAGATAGTGGAGGTGGGGGTAGTGGTAATAATAGCAACAACAGCAGTAACACTAGTACACCTCAACCCATACATCATCACAAGAGTAATAGTAACAGTAGTCTATTGGTGCAAATAGCACAAAACAATCAATCACTATCATCCACAAACTCACCCTCTTTGAATCCCTCACCACTGCACTCACCGAAAGACTTGGACAACAAATTCACAATCATGTCAAATAATAGTAATAATAGTTCACCTCGTACATCAGACTCTGTTGATCCAACTGTAAGTATAAGGCAGTATATATATAAATAGAAATACTATCCAATACTAATCAACATATAAACAATTAGAAATCATTGGCAAAGTTTTATTTTTTAGCACAGCAATTGGATTATGTTGGAGGTAGTTATGTTTCATCATCAGCACCCTATGATCCACTTTTACCAGTGGAGACATTATCAGGTATACTGAGTGTACAATGGACTACCTATTGGACGATACCATTGGCACCCAGTACAACTTGTTTGGATATTTTAAAATATATTTCAGTTAAAACCAATAGAGAGGTCGCCCATTTAAAACTAGGTGACTCTGATGGTAAAATCATTGATCATGACTACACTCTCATTCAACAAAGATGTAAAAAGTTTATAGTATTTGAAGATATTAATATAGAAGAATTTCAACCATATGATAGTAACAATAGTAATATTAAATCCTCATCGTCAACCTCACCAACACCAGGATCACCCAATCTACCTAGAAAAGCACCACCACCACCACCTCGATCACCATCTAGTTTTACCAATGATTTGTTATTGGATGGTAGTCAAATTGATTCACCATTGTTGTTGAGTAGAAAAGCATCAAACTCGAATATTGGATCATTTATTAATCACAGTGATGGCAAATCATTTTTATCGGGAGGATCAGGTGCTTCTTCACCGTTGGCAGTCAAAGAATCACCACCAGATTCCCCATCATTCAAAAGAAAAGCCAGTAATAATCCATTAATCCCCTCACCTGTACCATTAAATAGTAATAATCAACAACAACAACAACAACAAAATGAAAATTATTGTACATTTTTAGATCAAGTAATCTTGACGCCTAATCCACCTACCACTGAAAAGGGAAAGATCCTCGACAACTATTTCAATCATTATTATCAGGAAATGTTTAAATATATACATAATAGAAGTAGAAGATTGAAAAAAGTAGAGGATTTCATTATGAAATCAGAGTTGGATGAACCTGCCGCCAGACAATGGCGTAATAATCACTATACAAATGAAACCAATTATCTTAGAAACAAGAGAGCCGGTATGAAGCTCAAGGAATTCAAGATCCTCACTCAAATTGGCAAAGGGGGCTTTGGTCAGGTATTTTTAGCAACTAAAAAGGACACCGGTGACATTGTCACGTTGAAGCGTATTAAAAAGTCTTCTTATGAATGGGCCAATCAAAGAAACCAAGTTTCTCAGGAAAGAGACATTATGTTGAGTGAAAATTGTAAATGGATTACCAAGTTACTCTACTCTTTTCAAGATTCCAATTACCTTTACCTCGCAATGGAGTATCATTGTGGAGGTGATTTTAGGGCTTTACTAAACAATTTGGGGGCACTCTCTGAAGAAGAAGCAAGATTTTATATGGTAGAGATGATTGAAGCCGTCACTTCGCTACATAAAATGGGTATTGTGCACAGAGACATTAAGCCCTCAAACTTTGTCATTGACAAACATGGTCATATTAAACTCATTGATTTTGGTCTCAGCAAAGAAGGCATTGAAAGAAGAAATGGATGGAATCATCAGACCATGACTGCATTGAGAAAGAGTTGTATCGATGGCACTCTCAACAGAAACACACTCAACATTTCCACAAATGGCGCCGTCATGGCCTTTCGTCGTCCGACCGCCCACTCGGCCGTTGGTTCCCCCGAATATATGGCACCGGAAATTGTCAATGACGAAGGCTACGACTTGACCTGCGACTATTGGTCGCTCGGCTGCGCATTTATAGAGATGTTGTGTGGGTTCAATCCCTTTTGTGCCGATACTCCCAACGATGTATTTATAAACATTATCCGTTGGCGCGATGTCCTCGATTGGGACCTTTTCACACAGGAGCTCTCACCCGAGGCAGCCGATCTTTTGAAAAGCATGTTGACCGAGCCCTCTAGTCGTTTGGGTGTCAATGGCATCGATGACTTTAAAAACCACCCATTTTTCAACCAATACAACTGGGACGACATTTTGCAACAAAGTCCTCCCTTTGTCCCCAAGGTAGAGTCTGACATTGACACCTCTTACTTTGAAGACGCAGTAAACAATGACTCAAGCACATGGGAAATTGACGATGAATCCAGTAGCAATGATAGAAAACCTTTTTCAAACTTAAATATTCCTTTTTTCACTTATAGAAAATCTTCAGCCTTGTCAAATCTAAGTGATTTTAGACCAAGTGGTGGTAACCATTATTAATCATTGTGTGTAATTTTATCTAATCTAGTTTATCTATAAAAAAAAATATGGAAAAAAATATGGAAAAAAATGGAAAAAAAAAATATATAGATATAATATATATAATTTTTAAAAAATATATAAACTTTAGAAGAATAATAATAACTAGTAATAATAAGAAAAGGAAAAAAAAAAAAAAAAAAAAAAAAAGTAGTAATATAACTTTTTTTAAAATCAATAAATTCATAGATTATTATTAATTCTAAATACATAGATAGTTTATTTCTATTTCTATTATTTTCAAAGAAAAGAAAATTTATTAAATTTTTTCATCATATATTTTTTTTAATATTTTTATGATCATCATCATTTTTAGCAGATACCACCACGATGAAAATATTTAAAAGAAATCACAAACATAATAATAATCAAAAACAAGATAAAAATGACAAACATAAACATCATCAACAACAACATCACCATAATCAACAACAAAATATCAATAATATATTTGATGATGGATTTATTGTAGATATAATGTCATATTTGATTATGATTATTTATATACTTATATGTCCATTTACAAAAGTAGAAGAAAGCTTCAATGTGCAAGCGATGCATGACATGTGCTATATAGGTGTTGATAGAGATGCTTTGAATAAATATGATCATTTAGAGTTTCCCGGAGTGATTCCTCGAACTTTTATTGGTTCATTGGTGGTCTCATTTTTTTCTAAGCCCATTATTCTCACAATCACTGATGTGTATTGGAGATTTTTCAGTAAACAGGTATCAAAGTTGATTGGACTCTATGTGGTGAGATCAGTGTTGGCATTTCTATCATTCCTTGCCTTGTCTCAATTTCGTAGGGCCATCTCGAGTAAATTTGGTAAAGACACGGGCATATGGTTTATTTTGATCACTTGTTCTCAGTTTCATCTACTCTTTTACATGTCTAGACCTCTGCCCAATATATTTGCACTTGTGATTGTACTCTATGCCTATTCATTTTGGCTAAAGAATAGATTGTTGTCCATGGTTGCATTACTGACAGTGGCTATCTTTGTTTTTAGAAGTGAGGTAATGATTTTGGCGGGACCCATTGTTTTGACTGTACTCATCCAACGCCAACTAAAGTTTGCAGACTTTGTAGGCGTAGGTATACTGAGTGCAGTGTTTGCCGTTGGTGTGAGTGTAACTGTAGACTCTTATTTTTGGAAACAATGGTTGTATCCTGAAGGCGAGGTATTCCTCTTTAACACTGTAGAAAACAAGAGCAGTGAATGGGGAACTTCACCATTCCATTGGTACTTTAGTTCTGCATTGCCTCGATCCCTGGTTGCGTGTTTGTTTTTTATTCCCCTGGGTCTGTACTACGAAAGAGCTCGCCTACTTCCCTACCTGACCCCCATCCTCGCATTTGTGGGCCTCTACTCGTTACTCCCACACAAAGAGCTCCGTTTTATTTTCTACTCGATCCCCATATTCAATTTTGTCGGGTCCGTAGGCATCAGTCGCGTATTTAGACGAGCGTTTAGTAACAGCAAAAGCACCAAAAAGGGCGTGGGATACCGTCTCCTCGCCCTGTTAATCATAGCCATGCTGCTATGCAACTTTTTGCTCTCACTCGGCTATGTCTATGTCAGCTCCAAAAACTATCCGGGTGGCTACTCACTCGTCAAGCTTCACTCTGAACTGGGCATCACAAATGGAAATGGATTCTTGGTCAATTATCTCTTGTTGGAAGAAATAAAAAATATGCAACACAACACCGCACCTTTATTCTCGGCTCACATTGACAATCTGGCAGCCATTTCGGGTGCATCTCGATTTGGTGAGTTTAATGAATTTTTCAGCTACTCTAAAAAAGAAAGAGATGTCGATCTCACCCACTATACACATTTGATTGCCCCCAATTGCTCGTCAGAGAGCATTGGTTTTAAAAAGGTGAATACCATCGATGCATTCACTTCGATCAGCTTCTCTAAACACTTTCCATTTATACAGATAAACGAAAAACAAACTTTATTTATTTTATCTAAATAGGGAATAGTAAATATAATTAGGATATCCTAATTAGTGTGTGTATTTTTATCATAATACTAAATAAATGTTATTCCTTTTTTTTTTTTCAAATCACAATCACATGCCGATCTGATCTATTGTATGGAAGGGTAAATATATATAGTATTGTGTGAGAGTGTGGGAATATCAAAATAGGCAGTCTCAGAATTTACGAAATTATCATTATTAATTTTAATATAAATTATTTCAAAAAAATAGGCAAACAAATAAAAGAGTCAAATTTATTTCAACACATTTACTAAAAAGGGGTAAAATGTGGTTTAGTGTGTGTTTTTTTTTTTTTTTCATATGATAAACCCACTTTCACTTACCCCACAACAAACACCCCACGATTCTATTTAGTGATGTTGATCAAAAACGGCATCTGGGATGTGTATATTTTTAATAAAGAGAACATGATAGGGTAAGTGTATGTATTTTTTCAACAAAAGTAAATACCACCATCTTTCTTTTTAGCATTTATATTCTTTTTACAAATTTATCATCATTACTCCACACCCACCCTCTACTTATCAATGTATCCTTCTAATTTTAAACACAACCCATCTTTGTAGTGCTATCACCACACAACAACCAAAACACATACACACTCCCACACACAAATAACAAACACACTCACTCCTCTATCATCAAAAACACATATACTAAATAGTATAATTTAATTTAATTAATTTAATTTATTTATTTTTATGAAAATGTTGAAGGAGGTGAAGGTATTGTATATCTATATAAATTAAAAGAATAGGAATTTTATTTTATTCAAATATTTGCCAACAAATTAAACTAAATAAATATTTTATTGTTTGTTTGTTTATTGGTGTCTGTCTGTTTTTTATTTGTTTGTTTCAATATAACCAACACCATTTTACAATTTGGGCAAAATGATGATTTCAAAAATCAACTTAATATCGCTAATATTATTAGTGATATGTGTATGGTATTCTCATGGACTCACTATAAAAGGTAGAGTCGATGCTGATGAAAATTGGTTTTATTTGGAAAAGTTCTGTTTTGAAAATGGTGGTCAGATAAAATTATCCATTGATTGGGGTGTAAATCCAGGAGACAAGGCTCTTCTACTCTATTCCGATAGAGCTGGTAACTGGGGCGGTATTAAAAAGAATGAAAGTTTATCTTGTAGCGAAAAGGTAATTTTGTATAGAAATAATTGTTATTCATTTATATATATTAATATAAAATTAAAATAATTATAGAAATTATATGCAAGTTATACCTTTTATAATAACTTTAATCAAGATATAGTTTATAATATTACTCAACAAAGAAATCGTTGGTGGTATTTTGTATTTGTAAACTGTCAAGAATCAAGTATTTCAATCCCAAGTTTTGAAATTAAAATGACCAATAATGGTGATAGATTTGATAGAGAAATTTCTGCCGATCAACAATCCATCCCACAAGCTCAAGTATTTTTCATTTTATTCTTTTCCATTTTATTGGCTGCCTGTATTACCTCTGTTGTCCTTTTATCAAAAAGAGGTTTGGAAACCAAAATTGTTAAACAACTTATTGGTGTCATTTCCCTTAAAGTATTTGGTCTCTTGTTATTCTTGGTAAACTGGGGTCATATTATTAAATTTGGTTATGAATTGAGATATTTAGCTTACTTTGGTAATCGTATGTATATTATTTTTATTAAAATATCTTTAAAAAATACTAATTATTATTATTAAATAGTTGTATCAATTGTTTCATCAACATTATTTATTATGTTATTGTTATTGGTTTCACAAGGTTATACAATTTCGATTTACTACGGATCATTGATCAACAAGGCAGCCACTGCAGTTATTGTCGTTGGTTTTACTGCTGGTTGTTGGGGTATTTTTACCTTGGTTTACTATTACTACTCTAGTAGCTCAAACACATACATCTTTTACTATGACACTATTCCAGGTTACGTTTTATTGGCCATCTATTTAGTGATTGGTCTTTTCTTTGGTGTCTGTTGTTTTAGAACACATAGAAAACAAAATGACATGTCCAAAAGAAGATTCTTTATCATGTTTGCTTGTGTTTTTATTTGTTGGTTTGTGTCTTTACCAGTTGTCGTTATTGTCGCTCATTTCATGGATCCATGGGTTAGATATAAGGTCATTACTATTCTCAATCTAATCATTGACGCCATCTTTTTCGTTGCCCTTACCATTATTTTCAGACCAACCAAAACAAATCTATTGGTTCAAATATTAAACAAAGACGAAAAACTTGGAGAAAATTCAATGAAAATGAAAGAATTGGATTAAGAGATTTTGAAAAAAGAGAATCAAACATAAGCGCGCGACTTTAATCAAATATATATTCTTTTGTTATTTTTTTTAATTTTTAATTCATTTCTTTTCATCTCTTTTTTCTATATATAAAATATATATTTAAAATAAATCTTTTTTTTTTTACGTTAACTTTGCTTTCCTTGTGTGTATTTGAAGACCCTTCTTTCATTATTATTACTATGATCATTGCCGCAATTAGTTTTTTTCATTTTTTTTTCATTTTTTTTTTTCAAAAATGATCAAAAAAATTCATCAAAAACTTCTGAATCGATTTTTTTACTTGTTTGTTTATATATAATATAGAAATTAGATAAAATGGAGCAATATACAAGAGCTGAATTAGTTTCATCAAGAGAATCCCTTTGGGCTATTTGTGGAGCTGCTTTTCAAGCATACGAAAACTGCAAATTAGAAAAAGGTGATGATCCCGAAGCTTGTTTAAAGAAATCTATTGCCGTTACTGGTTGCACTCAAAAAATGTAAGTCTAACTTATTCACATTTGCCTACACAATCAAATTTTGAACCAAAGCAGAATGTCAAATCAATCATCAATATTTCAACAAATGAAATTAAAAACACTATAGAGTGTTTATATAATTCAACCATACTGTTGAATTGCACACCTGCCTATATATATAATGAATGACACAAAACAAATTCAATGAAATATGCATATCAATCTCAATTACTTTATCAATCATACACCACCATCTGTGTGTGTGCAAATCATAAAACACACACCACATCCTATAGATCTTATGCGATGTTCACTGTTTAAGCACCTTCGTGCATAGTACATCAAACTAATATCTCTTTCTTTTTCCTCTAGTATGAAAGATATTGTCGCTCTTTGCAATCCTGAATTAAAAGAAAGTGCTACATGTTGCGAAGAAAACAATATGAGAACTCTCAAATGCCCAAATGAAGAAAAAGCCTTAGAAAACTGTTTTGAAAATAATGTTTTACCAAAATACAAATAAGCAAAAAGAAATAAATATAGTATAATAATAGTAATAAATGTAAATCATTGATCTTTGTATCTATTTTTTTTTTGGTTTTATGTTTAAATATTAAATTGTTAGCCTCTGACATTTGAGGTCGTATTATTTCAATACAATGGCTTTTTCAATTTCAAATATGAAATTGTTTGTCAAAGCGATGGATATTCTTGCTCACAAAAAGTAAATTTTATCTGTTTTCTTTGAATGCGCTTGAGAATCATATATGGATGGCGGTGTAGACTATCATATAATTCCCATGCAGCTCGACCAATTATTTTCACATGCGATGTTCTTTTTTTATGTGGAATAATTGGAATTCCAGTGAGCTCACAAAGTATTTATGTGTCCACCACTAAATCACATGAGTGTGTTATCTTCATTTGCAAAAACGAAAAAATTTTGGTAAAAAATTAAAAACAATTAAAAAATTTTTAAATTTCATACTTTTTTTAGGAAGTTGTTATAGATTTCTTTTTTTTCTTTTTTTTTTTATTTGTATTATCAATTTGTATACCAAGATCCTCGACTAGTTTTACAAAGATTTCTTTTTTTATTTTTTCTAAATATATATAAAATAGCAAAAAATAAAAAAAAAAGATTAAAAAACAACACACACACCATATATAAAAATCACATATGTATATATAGGAGTTGGTAATAATAAAATATGTTTGAATCATCATCGTCAGATTCAACAAGTAGTGCAAGCGATGATTTTACATTAGAGTATTATATAGACAGTAGTTGGATACTGAGTGCTGCAAATTTAGTGTTTTGTAAATAGAGCTCCTACATAGATAGATACACAGTAGATATTAGATATGAATAATATATTAATCATAGTAAAACATATAAACAGTTATGCAGGCAGGGTTTGGGATGTTGGAGGCAGGCATGGTTAGGGCAAAGAATACTAAAAGTATATTGCTAAAGAATTTGGTCTGCACGGCAATATGTGCGATAGCGTATTTTTGTGTTGGACATTCCTTTGCGTTTGGTAGAACGAACCCCAACTCTTTTTTCGGAGTTGGCAACTACTTTCTCAGAGACTATACAGATTACTCGTATTGGATCATACAGTGGGCCTATTCGGCCACCGCAACAACAATTGCCACCGGTGCAATGGCAGAGCGTTTACAGTTGCACTGTTATTTATTGTTTTCATTTATACAGACAACACTCATCTATCCGTTTGTTGCACACTGGGTGTGGAGCAGCTATGGATGGCTCTATGACTTGGGTATGGTGGATTTTGCCGGAGGCAGTGTGATTCACATTGTGGCGGGCGTGACAGGTGCCTGTGGCAGCTTCTTGCTGGGTCCGCGTATCGGGAGATTTAATCAAGAGAATGGCAAGCCCAAGAAACTACCGGGGCACAGTGTTGTGCTGTCGAGCTTGGGCGCCATGATTTTGTGGTACTCGTGGTACGGATACACAGCCGGCGCCTCGTACGGCATGACCAAAAACAGAGTGTTGCCCGTGTCTCGTGTGAGTGTCGTTGTGACATTGTCTGCAGCAACAAGTCTGATGACCGTGTTGGCCATTGGAAAGATTATCACTGGACACTATGACCTCGTCAAGGGCATCAACGGTTTGATCGTGGGCCTCGTTTCATCCACCTCGTGCTGCGCCTATATCGAGCCTTGGGCCGGTATTGTCGTTGGCTTTATTGGTGCCATTGTGTACTATGCATCAAGTTGGGCCCTCTTGAATTGGATTCGACTCGACGATCCGGTGGATGCCACCGCCATACATTTGTTTGGCGGGTGTTGGAGTATTATAAGCACGGGATTCTTTGCCACCCACGGCAGGGTAAGGAATCCCCAAATCCTACTACCAGGAGGTATATTCTATGGTGGTGGCATCAGTCTGCTGTGGGTACAATTGGTAGGCATGTGTGTAGCCATTCTCTGGTCTGGTATCCTATCCGGCACCTTTTTCTTAATCATGCAATACTTTCAAAAACTACGTGTTGATGTTGATACCGAGTTGGCCGGCTTAGATAACTCAAATCACGGTGGTTCTGCCTATATATTTGATTAATAATAAAAAATGTACATTTATAAAGAAAGATATAATTCATCAACTTTTAGATATATATCTATATCTATTTATTTAGATTTACATCAAAAAATGATATCAATATAGCATGTACGATATGTGAAATCATTTTTTGACAAAAATCCCAAATAATACATCATATCATTTTTATCAATACATTAAAAATGAAATCTTGAGCAAAGAGATCAACACAATGTTGACTAGAAATTTCCTGGTGCTAATTTATCTTAGTTTGGCACAACTTTTGCTTCGGTTAGAATCAAGAATATTCAAAAAAGTTTTAGATTTTTTTTTTTTTTTATTTTTTTTACGTGCTTTTTTTTTTCAAGCACACCACTCGATATTGATTTTTTTTTTCTAAACCACACACTCACAATTTGCCACCTTCTAATCACCTTCACACTCTCTTTCTCACTTTCTGTACATTTTATAAAAAACATATTTGTTTAGGTTACTAGTTGTTGTCAGGATTCATTTAATATCTCAAACTTTAGTTTTTATATTTTTTTTTTTTCTAAATTTATAAAAACTTGTATACAACCACATCTTACACACTCACACACTCACATATATAGATAAAATGGAATTCGAAGAAGATAGCTCATTTAAACCAGATGCCACCTTTACAAACACTAGACCAAAGTGGGCAGATGATTCAACAGCTACCAATTGTAAGAGATGCAGAGTTGGTTTTTCTTTATTAAATAGAAGAGTATGTAGTAGTACTAGTTTAGTTTAGTCATGTGTTGAGCGTTCTCTATGCAACATTACTCAATGTTTATAAGCAACAACAAACAACAGCAATATTCTAATAAGATCATTTCATCATATTTATAGCATCATTGTAGAAGATGTGGTTTAGTATTTTGTCAAAAATGCTCTTCAAATGCTGTCAAAATCCCTCAATTAAATTATAATTTTGTACCAGTTAGAGTATGTGATGATTGTCACAGAATTGTTACTCTTTAAATATGATTTTGTTTTTTGATTTAGTTTTTCTTTTTTTATCCATCTGTAAAACCAATAACAATAGTAGTAACAATAGTAATAACAATAATAATAATAATAACAATAATACTATCCATATCAAACTTAAACAAACTCAATTATAATGAACATATTATAGTAACAAACACAATCCCTCCCTCTTCCCCCCCACTCCCCTATCCCATTACATCACTATTTTGATGAAAAGGTTGATATTTAATCTTTTTGTGGTATATTTGCTACAAAACGAAATTTTCCAAGAATAAATGTAATCTACATCAAAAAAAACAAAAAAAACAGAGTTTTTGGATTTATATAAATTCATTTATTTTCAATCATATTCAAGTATTGATAAAGAAAGAGCTTTTTGTAAAAGTACATTTGTAAAAGTATCGTCTCTTAGGGAAAGACTTTGATGGTAGATATCGATGGCATCGTCGAGCTTTCCTTCCAAATGATGAGTGAATCCAATGGCTGTGAATACAGATGGATTGTTGGGAGAGAGTGATAGAGACATATTATAGTATTTGAGTGCTTGATTAAATTGTCTGAGTTTTCTGTAACAATGTGCGACATTGTATATAGTAGGTTCCCATGACTCTGATATTTCACCGCCATTGGATGATTGATTATTAAATGTACTAATGTCTAAAGCTTTTTGAAATAAAACTATGGCCTCTTGGTATTTTCCATTCTTGTATTCAATAATACCAAGTTCATTGTATATAATTGGGTCATATTCACAGATATCCTTTGCTTGCAATAGATATTGTGATGCCAAACTTAGATTATGTACTCTAATTAATTCCATACCTATACAAAGTAAAGGTAAATGACATCTATCATATGATTGTATATTAGTACAATTATATTAAAGAGTATAATAGTATAAGAATATTTACCCAGTTAATAATCTAGAAGAAGTTCTGTAGGCAGCCATAGCTTGATCATGTTCACCTTTATTTGCAAAGTGATGACCAAATGCCAACCAAGAAGGACCAATACGACTATCAATTGAAGTTGATTTTGTAAAGAATTTTAAAGAGAGTTCATAGTTTTGAATGAGTTGATAATAGGATGCGACACCATACCAAGAGATTGGTGATTGTGTGAAATTTTCAATCAATTGATTACATGTATAATAAAGTTCATTGGTTTTCTGTAGTTCAAACATTGACGATATATGAACCATTAAACAAATTTGATTATTATAATAATTATCTTGTTTTAATATCTTTTTAGTGATTGAATAAGCGTCTGAAAATTGATGATGATAGAAATTATATTCTGCAATACAAGTTTGTACATCATTGCTTGATAGAAAATATTTATAATTATCATTATCATTATTATTGCTGTTATTATCATCTATGTTTTCATTGTTTAATTGTATTAATGTGTCAAGTATCTTTGTATTTGAATTTTGATTTACTGAATCATACTATTGAGAGATAGAGTATATTAGTAATTGTTTAATATATGCTAAACACATACATAGTAGATGTGATATTATATACTTTTTTTAAAGATATTAAATATAAATCCTTTAACCATTGATCTTGAGCTTTAAAATTTAATCGATCAATTAATTCCAATTCTTCAGAATAATTTAATAGATGGTTTCTAGATAATGATTCAAAAGATTCATAGCAATTGTAATCCAACAGTAAAGATTGAATATACCAATATCTTGCTTTTTTAAAATTATCCATAGATTCAAAACATTTACCTCTAATCATACATATATTTGATCTAAGTATTTTAATATTATCAAGTCTGCTCTTGTTGTTATCTGTCATTAAAAATGGAATTACATTATCTTGCTGTTGTTGATCATCATCAGTGCTATCATCAATATCATCGATATCATCATCTTGTTCATCGTCATTTATAATATTTTGATCATTATCACCGCCCAATATTTGTAAACATTGATCATACTCATTGGTTTCAATCTTGCATTTGGCAGCCAAGTGTTTTAATGTTAATCTCTGATATTGATTGCATTTTGTTTGGCCGCTCTTATCGATTGAATTTAAATACTTTGTCAGCAAAAAAGAAGCTCTTTGAAATTGTTTATCTAAATAAAGTGAACTGCATAACAAAAATAATTGATCTGCATATTCTGTATAACAATAATAAGTTAATATAATCTAGACCAATCAATTGCTGCAATTTGCGTCGTATCACTTTGATATTACTTTTTGAAGATAAGGGATACAAGGTCAATAGTTTGTCTGCAAAATAAATTGCAGTGGTGAATGATTGCATCGATAGTGCATTCTTTATATTATCAGTTAATCTTGATTCCAAATACAGAAACTGCTGATCATTGTTGCTTTTGTGAATATTACCTGCACCCAGAATAGGTGTTGGTGGTATGGGTGTGGGTGTTGCTATCGTAGCCATCATAGATATATAAGATAATCACTCTTCTATTTTTTTTTTACTTTTTTTTTTATTATTTTTTTTTTTTCAAAATTTGGAGGGAAAATAAATGTATTTTATTTTATTTAAAAAGTAAAAAGGGATTGTAATAGTTTTATTTGTAGGTAATCAAGAGATAGATATTATTTGTTTGTATTTGATAGATTTTAATGTTGTGGATATTGTAAAATTATGACGCAAGGGGATATACCCAAAAAATCTTTTTTTTTGGTGTAAAATAAAAAATTAAAAAAAATCTTTTTTTTTTTTACTCCTGCGACTGGGCAGAGTTAGCTGATGTCATCGCTCGGATTTTTGGATAAAATAAAAAAAAAAAAAAAATCTTTTTCTGGGGTAGGGAAATAGAAGTCCTTTAGCACGCATTCATTATCGTTATTGTGATTCATACATAAACTCACACAACACGCTCACTCACACAACGCTCTCTCTCAAAGGAGGTTTTATCATCATCAACATATCATATTCTATCATATATAGAAAAGAGAGGGAATTCTAATTTAGGTAGGTCAAATTTAATACTAAACACATGTGTGATTATAAAAATATATTTTTTTTTATTTAAATGCACACACTCTTTCCCTATCATATCAATTCTATTTAACCACTTTGAAATCACACCCTTGTGTACGTCCATGTATAGTATGTGTGTGCATTCATTCACATTCACACATACACACACCAAAGGATATCTCACACCCTCTTCTTGTTTTGTTTTATATTTATTTAAACTAAAAAGCACTAGGTTTTTACCTCTTACCCCTCATCAAAACAGATTTGAAAAGAGGAATATATATATTTAGTTGATGAAACACACACTCACACTCACCTCTCAAATACACACAACCACCCAAATATATATTTAATTATTTAATTATTTAATTATTTAATTATTTAATTTTGATACAAACAACCCAACAACAATGTTGTTTCTCTATTTGTTACTAATATAGGTCCTAACATCAATAACACACACACATAATTAATTAATATAAACAAAACACAAAAAAAAAAAAAAAAAAAGAAAAAGGTATCACTTCATAAACACTCTTTTTTCACCCACACACAAGATCACATTTATTTATTTTATTATATTATATTATTATATTATTATTTGTTTTCGCATTGTAATAAAAATATTTATATATAATAATTATTCTCAAAGTTTAGAGTTTTGAACACACATTCATAATCGTTCATCATAACCATCATAAAAGCATAGATAAAAGATAGACAGCTAGATAGAGAGATAGAAATTATTATTATTTTCATACAAGTAAAGTAATCTACAAACAATAACCACATCATTTGAACAAACCAATTTTAAAAAATCTTGTTCTTTTTTTTTTGTCATCTTTTATTTTTTTTTCTAAAAAGAAATTACAAAATATAGACACCACACGCTCTTAACATACACTCCCTTTCAAGGACATTCTCCAAGGTTTAATCCAACTAAATCATATTGTGTTATTGCAGATATTTAATTATTATTTTTAATTATTTTTTTTTTGATTTTTTTCATGACCAATCTTATTTTTTTCATTTGAAAAAAAGTATTTTTTTTTTTTTTTATCACCTGTAAAAAACAATTTTCAGTTAATTTACAATCAGTTAAAATCATTTATTTATTCATTCCTTCATCTATTTTGGTACGGGTGGGAAATTTAAACCTATTTTTATATTGATTCTTATTTTAGCTTAGTAGTAGGAGTTTATTCATTTTTTTATTTATAAAATTATCCTAACATAATAATTATATAGTTTATTGTAGTATTATAATAATAAAGTAACAACAATAACAACAACACAATCTAAATACAACAACATAAAATAACAAAGATACAAAGATGGGTTGTATATTGACAATTGAAGCAAAGAAATCAAGAGATATTGATTATCAATTGAAAAAAGATGGTGATTATCAAAAAAGTGAAACCAAACTCTTACTCTTGGGACCAGGTGAATCTGGAAAATCAACTATATTTAAACAAATGAAAATCATTCAAGATGATGGTGGTTTCTCTATTGATGAAAGATTAGAATACAGATATATTATTTATGGTAATTGTATCAGTCAAATGAAAGTTTTAGTTATGGCTGCTATTAATCATGATATTAAACCTCATAACCCTGAAAATGAAGTATGTATTTATAGTGTAGTTTACTAGTCATTTCTGATGATCGATCATCATAATGTAAAAAAAAAAAAAAATCTCATCTCTAACAACAAACTATTCTTTAGGCAAGATTTGATAAACTATCAAAAATAGCAGCAGGTGGTAATTCATGGACTTTAGAAGTAGCAGAGGATATTAGATGTTTATGGGACGATGAAGGAATTCAAAAAATATATCAAATGAGAGACAAATATTTCCAATTAAACGATTCAGCGGAATAGTAAGTAATCATTGGTTTTAACATGCATCACAATATAAAACTAACATATGTTCTTCTTGTAAAAACTATAGCTTTTTTAAAAATATAACTAGATTTGCAAATGATAATTATGTACCAACTCAAGATGATGTATTAAGATCTAGAGTCAGAACAACAGGTATTCAAGAAGCACACTTTAAATTCCATGATATAGAATTTAGAATGTTGGATGTAGGAGGACAAAGAAGTGAAAGAAGAAAATGGATTCATTGTTTTGATTCAGTGACAGCAGTTATATTTTGTGTTGCACTCAGCGAGTATGACCAAACACTTCGTGAAGAGGAATCACAAAATAGAATGAAAGAGTCTTTGATGCTCTTTGACGAGATTGTCAATAGCCATTGGTTTAGAAACACAGCATTTATTATATTTTTTAACAAGGTTGATCTCTTTAGAGAAAAGATTACCAAAGTCGACTTGGCCGAACATTTTCCAGGATATACAGGTGGACATAATTTTGAAAATGCAACTCTATATATTAAAAAAATGTTTTTCGATCAATGTCATAGTCCTCATAGTATGTTTACTCATTTCACTTGTGCAATTGATACAGCAAACATTCAATTTGTATTCCATGCTGTCAAAGAAACTTTATTAAAAAATATTTTCAATACCATTATTCATTATTAAAAAAGTAAATATATGGTATATAATAATAATAAGAAGTTATAAAAAAAAAAAAAAAAAAAAAA
>AJWJ01000151.1:0-44390 GCA_000277445.1 Polysphondylium violaceum
ATTCGTAACGCTTGATGGAATAATTCCAACGACTAATAATAGATCATATTTGAATGATAGTTTGACAATATTGTTTGTAAAATATCCATTTACAATGGGTTTGGTAAAAGGTGGATATGTATTTACTGTCTTCATGTTAAGATCAGTGACTGTAGGTGGGATTGTTGGTAATTCATCCATTTCATCACTGACAGTGATCACTACTTTGATGGCCATTGGAGGGATGTATGGCGTTTCTTTTTCTTTTCTGTTGGTTTTGTTTTTATATTCAATGATACCAGGTGGACAGTTATCACAATTAATGCTAGTACTGGAGCAACCTTTAAGAGATAATACTTTTAATTTGTTGGAAGTCTATTTAGTGGTTGGTGAATAAAACTCCTTCTACCTTTAAAATAAAAATCTAAGCTTGTTATATTTGGTGGTAAAAATTTGGAATCCAAGATAGAAACATCAGTCGATACTGTCTGTAGTTGGGTCACACTAGCTGGAACTTTGGACAGGTTTAAATTATGACTGAGATATTTGATGGTTTTTGAAACTTTAGTACAATCAATACCTGTACCATAGACACTCAAGTTTAATAGTGTCGGTGGAAGGTGTTGGAGTTCGATAGTTTTATCTTGATTGTCATCAAAAAGATAGAGAGACTCGAGTAAACGAGGTAGACATTCGGGTGTAAACATCTCACAATCATTTAAAATTAGGTCCAATGTTTTAACTTTTTTTGGAATTGCATCCATTGGTAAAACTTTCTTTAAACATAGAGATAATGATGTGGTTGATTTTGGCACATGATCTTTTGTAATAGGTTCTTCACTTTGCAAACGATAATACTGGATTGATGATGGTAAATCTTTAGATAGTAAGTGTGGATCTTTATAAAGATCATTTATTGTGATACCAAATATGATTGGTGATTTTGGTTGTTGATCAATATGTTTTCTTTTCTTTGATTCTTGTTGTTTTAATAAATGATAGTGATTTTGATAAAAGGTTGATGATAAAACAAAATGTGTGATTAAATGTTTGTGTTTATGTATATTGTATAAATGATAATGGTCCATATCATTAATATGATATGCGATGGGGACATGAATTGATAGTATTTATAAAAATAATCATATCTTTTATCTAAATCATTGATATTCTTTATGATAATATAATCTTTGAATAAACAATAAATATACTGTTTGAGATATTTATTTCTATATACTGAAAAGAATAAATCATCTTGATTCATTTTTAATCGAACTAAAAAATAAAAAATGAAAAAAATGTAAAAAATACAGGTAATAGTGAATGTATAATAACACATTTAGAAATCTGATCAAATATGAGATAGCCTATTGTGAGGGTTTTTTGTGTATTTAATATACAAATGTTACAATCATTATTGTTTATTGAGTTGTTTGATTATTCTATATTATTAATATTATTATTTAATCATATCCAACAGGTACTAAATCAGATAAAACTTCTTCTAAAACTACTTTAATACTACAAGTATTATCATCACTAAGGGAGCATTTAACAAAAGTACATTTGACTTTCATTTGAACCATTTCCAAAGCACCTCTAATTACACCACAAAGTATATTTGAATAGTAGAGTTTATGTTTAAGATGATCAGGTAATTCTACAAAATCAGACAAAGGATTGTCATCAATGATTAAATGAAATTCTTTTTTCTCTGTATCCCAATCTGTAACTTGACAAGTTACACCTAAAAACATTTTAAATCCAACTTTTGCTATAACTTCGGCAGTCTCTGTGAAATCTGTACATCTACCAATACCAGATTTTGCTAAAAACTCTTCAATCAATCTGATACCAATATTGTATCCCATTTGTTCTAATTTTATATTTACTTGTTCAATATCTTCATAATCTTTAATTAATTGTGTAACTAATGCTCCATAAGTCAATGTAAATAATTCTGAATTCTATAAATAAAGAGAGTAGATTTGATTATGATGATAATGGATGATGATAAAGTGTAATTAGTATGATGTTGTTAAAATAATGATGATTGTCATAATAATAATAAATAATAATATCTACAATCTTTTCTACTTTATTGAAAACATCAGATCCTAATTTATCATATTTTTTATTCATTTTATTGTTATGTATATCTATATATTATTTCAAAAGAATCTAATATGAAAATCAAAAAAAAAAAAAAAATGTGAAGAAAAATTTTTTAAAAAAATATTTTTACAAAACTTATTTCAAATATTTGATCATTTGATCATATATTATGATAAATGAATGATCATAGTTTGTCCCTTTACCCTAAACAACATTTAGAGTAAAGAAATAATCAATTACTTTTGTATTCTTTTTTTTTTTTCTTTTTTTATAAAAAAAAATGTCCATCAATTTTTGCAAAAATAACCGCCAAAATATGATTTTTTTTTTTTGATTTTTTTTTCTCGAGACCCCCCCATCAATTTTTATATCTCAGTGCGCCCCCACATTCTACTCACACAACACTAAAACAAATTTGAAAGAATTACCCCCTCCTCGCCTCATCACCCCTTTTTGTTGTTGTTTTTAATATAATTGTGGATACACATAAATATATACATATATTGTTGTGTTGTGTGTGTGTTTTACTAACGACAAGATTAAATAGCTTTGACTACGACATATAAAAAAAACACAAACACACGATATAAAAACAATTTATAATAGATATATAAATTTTAGATTTTCATAATTACTAAAAAGAGTAGACAGAGATATATAAATAGCAAATTATGGATACAAATAGTAATAGTAGCGGTGGCGGTAGTAATCGTAGTAGTCTAAGTGAATCAACACCCATTTCATCATCACCATCAACTACAAGTACAACAACATCAACATTATTAACAACATCAATAAATAACACCAATGGTCTAAGAAAATCAAATACAAGTAGTTTGGGAAGCAATAGTGGTGCCGGTTTTATGCAAAGTTGTATGTCATTTTTACTTCGTAGTTTGACAATCAAGAAATGGATTGAAAAGCTTTTGCAAGAAGAGATATCAAAAGATGATCAAGATGATGATGTCTTACTCTTTAAAGATTTAAAGGATGGTATCATACTCTGTAGACTTATGTCTGCCATCAAACCAGACTCCATCCCAAAGATTCACACAGGAACCAATATATTAAACTTTAAAATCAGAGAAAACATTTACTTTTTTTCACAAGCACTCGATGAAATTGGTGTTTCTAGACATTTTCAATTCTCTGTTGCCGATTTGTTAGAGAGAAAGAATTTATTAAAAGTTTTAGAGTCTTTGGAAGTTTTGGCTGATATTGCAATGTCAGAATATGAAAAACCAATTGATCAAATCAACGATGACGAAACACACTTTACAGAGAAACAAATTTCACTCACTGAAACCATATTGAAAAAATTGAATGCAAATTATATAAAAAGACAACCATTAAAGAAATTAACAACCAATGAACCAAAACGTTTTACTACAAATCTTGGAAATAGTATTACTGGTCCAACCACATCAACAACTGGTAGTAAACTCAATGTGAGCCAAAGTAAACCAATGACTTCAAGAATTACATCAACTCCATCAAATATTAAACCCAAAGCCATTCAATTATCACCAGCACAAATTATAGAAAAAGCAAAACCTTTTGAAAAGAAATGGATTAGAATTCAATCAATTATTCGTGGTCATCTTACAAGAAGAGCTTATCAGAAAAGAGTTAGATTTGCAGCCTATCGTCATAATATTGTTAAAGAACTTTTAGCCACTGAGACTGTTTATGTAGAAAGTTTAGAACATGCACTTGTTTATTTTTTAAATCCAATCAGAGAAGAATCTTTAAAGTTGAATATTAAATCTGATCAATTTGGTTTGTTCATTTCAAATTTAGAAGTTATTATCAATTATAACAAAAATCTTTTGGAGAAAATTAAACCTAAAGTTGATAATTGGTCTTATTCTCAAACTATTGGTGATGTTTTTGAACAATTTGTATGTATAAATATTTTTATATTTTATATTATGTTAAAATATTTATTAATTTATTATTATAGACATTATATTTAAAAGTTTATACTCAATATGTTAAAGAATATAGTACATTATTTGAAGCAATTAATAATCTTCGTAAAAATAATTCGAAATTTGAATCATTTATTAGTGAAAAAGAATACAGTGATAAACCTGTTGGATCCTATTTAATTTTACCAATTCAACGTATTCCAAGATACACACTTTTATTACAAGATTTAGTTAAAAATACATGGAGTGATCATTTAGATTATAAAAACCTAACAGAATCATTAAAGAAAATGCAAGAAGTTGCCACATATGTAAACGAAAAGAAAAGAGAAGCTGAAAATATTGCCAAGGTTACAGAGATTCAAAATAATTTTATTGGTAAATTTGATAATTTAGCTGAACCTCATAGAAGATTTGTTTTTGAAGGAAATCTAAGTGTTATCAATCCAAATGGTAAAGAATCTCAAAGAGTTATCTTTTTATTTAATGATGTACTCATTGGCACTAAACCAATTACAAGTGGTTTGGTAAAGAAAAAGGTTTCTTTAAAAGTTAAAGAATCAATTCGTATGAATTTAATAACAGTTAGAGATAATAGTAATAGTAATAGTAATAGTAGTAGTAGTAGTAATGGTAGTAATAGTAATCAACCAACTAGAATAACGTCAAATCTAAAATCAAATTCAACTTCTTCATTAATTAATGTATCATCAAATAATAATAATAACAATAGTAGTAGTCTAAGTAGTAGTTGTAATAATGCCAGTAATTTATCAACTAATAATAAACCACCAGTAACTAATAAACCAGTACCACCTCCAAGATCTCAAGCAACATTTAATGTTGCAGTACCAAATACAACAAATGCAACACCACCAAAAACAACAATTGGATTAAGAACACAAAATTCAGAAACAACAACAACAACAACAACAACAAATAGTAAACCAAGATCACAAACAGTATTTACACCCTCAAGTAAAGATCATCCACCTGTTAAAATGGGAGTACCAACACCAATTACAGCATCAGCTTCTCTTTCTCAAGAAAGACTTTTAATGGAAGAAAGAAAAAAGAAACAAGAGTTGATCATAGAATTGGTCGATACTTTTGGCACTTGTATTCTTAAATTACTTTGTTCAACACCAAAAGAAAAGGAACAATGGGTCAATGAAATTAAAAAAGTACATGAAGACATTGATAATAGAAAAATGGTAAATGACGATGCCATGAAGAGATCTCAAGAAAGAGCAGGTCTTGCCAAGGCAGCACTCAGTCAACAATATGCAACTCTTAGAGTCAAAGGTAGATTATACGATTTATCTTCATTAAAAACAATTGTTTCTCAAGAAGAAGAAGATGGTAATAGCGACAACGGTCTAGATAGCAGCAGCGGTAGTAATAATAGTACTCCAAATAGTAATAGTCCAAATTTGGTTGGTGTAAATAATACAGGTGAAAGAGATTTCCAAATACTTAGAAGACAAACCATTAGAAGATCACAAAATCCCACATCAAAAGCAAATGAAGGGGAATCAAGTGCTTCTTCTCCATCAGGTGGTACAGTAAACAGTGGTAAAATGGCAGCAAAAAGTAAAGAAGAAGATTCAATGGAAGATAAAAAAGGTACCATTGGATCAAGCTGGTTCTCATCCCTCAGAAAGAAAAAGAAACCAGTTCCATCTATTCAAGAAACTTTTGGTCATTTAGAAACTCCAATTTCTCCACCTCAATCCCCAACTTTGGAAAAAAACTCTTCAAATAATAGTGTAATATTAAAACAAGAAAATTAATAATCAATTCATAATAATAATAATAATAATAATAATAATCAATATAATTTTAAATGTATTTATAAATACAAAGAGGAAGAAAAAAAAAGAAAGAAAATAGTGTTATTTTTTTTCTTTTTTTTTTTTATAGTCTATATTAGATACGCCAATTTTATTTTAAATAAATAAATCTAGTTTCCTCCAAATAATTAATAATAATTAAATCCTTGTTGTGTGTTTATAAATATTTTGGTTTACCACAAAAAAGTTTAATATTTATTTTTGATTTTATATTTTTTTTAAAAAAAACTATTTACAATTACTATAATATACATAAGATAGAAGAGTGTAGATAATAAACTATCTAACAATTAAAACACTACAATGAGACATTTGTAAAACTTGAGAACTCACTGAACCAATTAATAATTTTTGAATACCTAAACCTCTTGACCCCATAACTACACAATCAACGTTATATTTCTCTGCAATCTTTGTAATTGAATCTGAAACATCATTGGATGCTACTAGTAAATAGTGAACATCAATCTTTTAAAATTATTATTATTAGTATTTTAATTATTAATATACTATTATTTTTATATTTACTTTTTTTTATCTAGAAAAGTTTTAAAAAATCCAAATTCATTAATTGCTTCAGTCTTCTTTTTATTTGATCTTCTAATCATTTTATTTGGATCATCTGATGAAGAATCTACAAGATCAGGAACACCAGAAAATAATTCTATAACCATTTTAGTTAGAGTAGATGCAGTAGGACTTCCATGCTCATCAGGTTTTGGTGGTGGAGGATATACCTATTTTTCTATACTATTAATTAACTATTCTATTTATATACTACTATAAAATCATACATACAGAAATAAAATAAACTGTATCATCCTCTGTCAACATCGACATTGCTTTGTTTGCAGCATATCTACCTTGAGTAGAACCATCAACACATACTAAATATTTCATTTTTTTTTTTTTCTATTCTATGTTTTTCTATTTCAATTCTATGTCTCTATGAATTATAAAACTATTAAAAATAGTCAAAAGTTTAATATCCACAATCTTGAATGAATATAGAGATACCGTGGCACTCTATTTAAACAAAAACAATTTAATTCAAAAAAATTAAAAAAAAAAAAATGGGGAATTGAGAAAAGGGTGAAATGGGTGTTTAATTTTGGTGGGGTGGTATTTTTTTATTGTAAGAGGTGGTTGTCTTTGTCAGATATAGAAAGTGACATTCTAAAAGGGATAGAGAGCTGTGTATGAGATAACTTATTTTTAAAGCAAAATAGTCTACATGAAGATAATAACAAGCAAGTATTTTATTTATATTTATAGTTGTTGTTTATTTGATTTCAGTTGGTTTTTCTTTACTTTCACCTAGTTGTTGATATAACTCTGGAACACTTTCATCGTATTGAGCTCTGAAAAAATTAATTGCGACTGGTGTCAATTGATGTTTTTCAATAAATTTTTGAGCGGACCAATTATTTCTGCCCTCAGGACTAACATGTGATAGTGCTTTTTTTAGTATTTATAATAATAAAATTTGTGAAAAAAAAATTAAATAAAGAATAATTACCAAAAAGGAAGTTTTTTTTCACCAACCATGTTTAAAGGCTTGTTGTTTGGTTGTTTGGCCAAGACAAAAATGTATCTATGAAAGCCAGTGCCATTGGGTGGTCCAGCGCCGATATAACTTGCGATCTCCTTACCTTTGGAAACGTCTGCTGTTGATGGGATGTCTGTCACTAACCAGTGTAACCATTCTGCATTGATAGGGTTTTCTTTGGATGGTGCATCAGGGTCAGTAAATATTAATGTATACAGCTCTGATCCTTCTTTTTCTTGAAATGATATGGTTGGTTGTTTTTGAACACTAGTTGGTGTCAATTGATCATTGATGGTTATATCTCTTATACCATATTTAATGATTAATTCTTGAACTGTTCAATTAAATTTTTATTAATACAACTATATTATAAAGAATAGTGATAACACTCGAATTACATACTTGGTTCAGAATTAATGATTTTGGGTATAATCTCATATGATTTTAATGTTTTAATTATTGATTGCATATTATTTTGTTAAAACAACTATGTCATAGATGAAAAATTTAATTAAAAAAAAATGAGAACAACAAAATTTTTTTCAATTTTTTTTTTTTTTTTTTCTAAATTTTTTTCAAATTTTTTTGCTTATTCAGAGCACAATGATTAGAAAGATAAAGATGCATCTGTTTCATTCAATCAAGTAATTCCTATATAAGACATATATCTTTTCCTAAATTCGTACAAATAATTTATCTACAACTTTGTTTTTTTAAGAATTTAAAAAAAAAAAAATTATTTTTATACAAATGTATATCTCTTTGCTTCATCTTTATAAAACGTTTTATAAAGATGAAGCAAAAAAGATACATTTGTATATCTATTGTATATAATTTGGTAACTAAATCTTTAAGTTCTAATGATAGTATTTCAGATTCTGGATCTTCTTGATAGTATCCAAAGTTTTGTTATAAGGTTTGATTGTATACTATTTTTATGGATGAATATTATATGTAATTATAGGTAAAATATTTTTATTTATACATTTTATTAGTAATATTAATATTCAATATATCTTACACTTATTTTGATTGAAGATAAAATTTTTATACACAATCTGAATCAAAAATAAAAATTTAAAATTTCAACGAGAAAACTATCACCAACGGCATCAATAAATCAAATGTAAAAAAATCACCGTGATTTGGAAATTTGGCATAATTTTTTTTTTTTATTTGGGGGGAAAAAGTTTGATTAGATTAGTTTTTTTTTTTTGTTGAAAATATTTTTCGATTTTTTTATGCAAACAAATCATTGATATTTTTTTTTTTTTTGTCTTAACACATCGTTTTTATAAAGCACACCACATTCATCCCCGCTCATCCACACAAAATATATATACATCTATTCAACTCTTATTATTATTTTAATTGTATATATAAATAATAAATAAAAAAAAAAAAAAGAAATCGAAATCTGATCTATATAAAATAAACAATATGTCAAATAATAAAATTGATTTATTAATCATTGGATGTGGATGCATTGGTTTAAGTACCGGTATTGTAGCATTAAAGACAGGAAAATATAATGTAACCATTTGGGCCAAAGATTTACCACCCAACACTACATCAAACAAAGCAGCAGCTCTTTGGTATCCATTCCTTTGCAATCCACCCGACAAAGTTGGCAGATGGTCAGCTGAAACTCTTGAATACTTTAAAAAACATATTATCAATGATCCAAAATCAGGTACTCTCGTAAAGAAAGTCAATGAAATCTTTAGAAATCCAAAAGAAGAAGAACCTGGATGGAGACCTTTTATCTCATCCTTTAGAAGAATTAGAAAGGACGAACTCCCCGAAGGTTATGTTGATGGTTATGCCGTAGATGATGGTTTTGTTATGGATACCGATCTCTATATGGACTATTTGGTTCAATCATTTAGAGACTATGGTGGTGTCATTGAACAAAGATTTGTTGCCGATATGAGAGAATGTTTTGTCAATTACGATATCGTTGTAAATTGTTCTGGTCTCGGATCAAGAGAACTTGTCAATGACCGTACCATCTATCCCTGCAGAGGTCAAATCATTGTCATTAATAACAGCTATGAAAGATCAATTATCGACGAAGAGGACCATATTGCCTATGTTATTCCAAGAATCAACAACACTGTCTTGGGTGGCACTGCACAAGAACACGATTACAACACTGAACCAACCAAAAAAGATACCGAAGAAATTTTAAAACGTGCCGCAATGATTTCACCAAACTTTGCAAAGAACAAGATTGAGATTTTAGGCGTTAAAGTTGGTCTCAGACCCCAAAGACATGAAATTAGATTGGAAGAAGAGTTTTGTCAAGGTGGTTCCAAATTGGTGATTCACAACTATGGCCATGGTGGTTCTGGTTTCACTGTAAGTTGGGGATGTGCTGAGGAATCTGTTAAATTAATCGATCAATTTAAAGATAAACTCCCAATCAATAGTATTTCAAGATCAAGTCAAAGTAAATTAGTTTCAAAACTTTAAAAATTAATTTCTTTTTTGTTTTAATAGTAATAATTTAAATTTAATTAATTAAATAAAAATCAAATCATATATACATATTTTAATTATTTAAAAATTTAAAAAAAGAATGATATTAATTTATTTATTTGATTTGAATTTAATGAATGATTTAAAAAACTAAATTTCTATGTATATTTTTTGTGTTTTTTTTTTTTTATCTATGTACAATGGTTAAATTTCAAATATTTGAAATTTCTTAATTTGAAGGGGTACCAGTAACATATTGTCCCTTTGGATGGCCAGTAACATATTCTTTGGTTGGGATAACTTGTTCTTTTGGAGTTTCTCTAATTTTTTGTCTCCTAAAAAAATAAAATAATTAAATATTAGAAAACTAAACTAAAATAATAAAGAATATAGACAATACATACAAAAGTTCATCATCATACTTGTTTCTCTCAAAAGCTGGGTATTTCCATTCAGGAAGGAATGAGGCGACTGTGGCTGGATGATCAATTTTACCACCATGTACACCAATGCTAACATCTTCAGATGAGCTATTACCCTTTTTTAATGGAGTTCCTCTTGGATTTGGAGTAAGCTTCTTTCTTTCCTCAAGACCTTGTTTCTCTAATGACTCCCATCCCAAGGTACTTCCCCACCATTGTTTCCAATCAGCTTTCCAAATTCCCCAATTGTAGCCTTGGGAATTGGTTGGTGAATTTATTTGAGTTTCAGTAGACATATTATTTATTTACAGAAAAAAATTACCTATACTAATATTTATATAATATTTCTACAAGAGAGAATAAAAATGATGTTAATAAAATAATAATAATTACAACAACAAAATTAAATAAAAAAAATTAAAATTAAAATTAAATGATCATTTAATTAAATTATCACCCACAAATCAATTTGAAAATGAGATAAGAATAAAAAAGGGGGTTGTTACCCATTAATCAACAATGGAATCAATTTTTTTTAAAATTAATTCGAGATAAGGGGGGTAATTTTGGCTATTGATTTACGATGATTGAGAGTAAAAAAGGGCAATAGAATTGTGCGTGTGAAGTGTGTGTTCTCAACAAAGATAAAATGTGTTTTTTGGTAGAAGAAATGTCTGTGTTGATTTCACCAAAATATAGGCATATAATCTATTTTTTATAACCTACCAATAATTATTGTTATTATTATTTTATAAGCAAAGTGTTGTTAATATTTAGAATTCTTTTATAACAGGGAAAACCAAAATAATTTTTTTAATAATTTATAGTAAAATTTATTATTAATAAAAGAAAACCAATTAGGGAAAAAAAAAAAAAATACAAAAAAATGAAAAAAATATCAACTACTAAAATAGGATTCTAGGGGATCTAGAATAAAATTTCAACAGTAAAACCAGAATTTGGTAGATTCTAGATGATTTTTAGTTTGTATGAAAGAGAGGAGTGTTTTTGGGAATGTACAAAGTGTGTTTTTTGGATGAATTTCTTTACATGAGAAATACTATTCTAGAGGTTAATTTACTTGAGTGGTGAACCAATATCTTTGCCTCTCTAAAATTTTTAAAAAAATACCAGTATTAATATATGTGTGGTTGTGAGTGAGGGAGGGATATTTAAGGATAGGGGGGTAGGTGTAAAGATTTACTTACTAATTTAACATTTAAAGCTTTTTCAAGTTTACCTAAGACAGCTTGGGATGGGATAGCATTGCCATTTTCATAATCATTAACGACACCTTGTCTTTCATTGATTTTCTAAAATTAATAATAATATTGGGTTAGCGTGATGTTGGTGTCTTCAAAAGGGACAAAAAATTAAACAAAACTTACAATGGCCAATTCTTTTTGATTTATACCCATAGCAACACGAGCTTTTTGGATGGCTCTAGAGACAGAGACTTTTAATTCTGGAACTATTAAATTTGTAAAATAAAAAAAAAAAAGTTAACATAAACTGTACAATAATGATTCATGATGATAAGGCAAACATACTTTTAACATCCTCTGATTCTTCGATTTTCTTGGCATTGATACCAGTGGCAACTTTATTAGTACCAGCATTATCTAAAAATAAGTAATAATAAAAAAAATAATGTTAGTGATTTTCTATGATAAACAATCTCCTATGCAACACAGGAAAACATACATTTCTTTACGATGTCAGCCATTTGTATATTTATATGATTATTATATGTAGAAATTAAAAATTAAAAATGATATTTAGTGTGTGATAAAATGTAAAATTAAAAAATCTATGTTCTTTTTATAACAAATAAAATGTAAATTTTTTGAGAATGATGTTTTGGTTGTGAATGTGAGAAAAAAAAAATGGAGAAAAAAAATGAAAAAAAAATAGAAAAAAATGAAAAAAAAATAAGAAAAAAAAAAAATTACAAAGAGAATGCTGTCGGATACATTGCAGTGATTTTATTCTTTGAAAGAAGTTCAATCTGTGTGTTCTTTCCCAAGTGATTTGATTCTAAATGCAAGACATAGCCGATACTACTAATACCCCCATCGATATATTTATTGTTAATAATGAGTGTTTGGTATGGGATGAACAAGGTATGCATTTGATAAACTCATTCATCAATACCCAATCATGATTCAATCACTCATTCATATTAAAAGATATATTTAAAATTAGAACTCAATTAAAGTTGATAGGTACTTTAATAGGATCATTGGAAGATTTAAAGAATCTATCAACGTTGAATAGTATACCATTCTATCTATCACCTTATGAAGTTAGATTGGGACTTGATAAAGGTTGGTTTAGGATAATAGATGAATCAAAGTCATATCCTATACCGACAAAGGAATCATTGAATACATTTGTATCCAAAAGAGATGATAGAATCAAACAACAGATACAACAAAACTCTATAGAAAGATTAAAAAAACAACAAGAATTTCAAAATGAAGATAAACAAAAAGAACAAAAAGAAAAGAAATTAAAGAAACTACAATTAAAAAAACAAAAACAAGAAGAGCTTAATAGTAATAGTAGTAATAATAATATTAGTGACAAAGATAAAGAAGAGGAACAAGAAGAAATTAAACAAGATAGTAATGATAATAATAATAATAAAAAACAAAAAACAACTCATGTAGAATATATAAATTATAATATACCAATATATACATCAACTAGAGAAGCAATTGAAAATGAACCAGAAAGCAAAGAATGGAGGGATCAAAGAGAAAAAAAAGTAATCAATAGTAATGAATATTACTTTCCAAATAATGAAGTGGAGAAGATTAAATATAAAGTGTTTAGAGATCTTTACGAAAAGGGATACTGTCTCACTAGTGGATTAAAGTTTGGCGGAACATTTTTAGCATACAAAGGTGATCCATTCCTCTACCATGCGGCATATATTGTAATTATTAAACAATATGATCAAGAATTTCAATCACTCGAACTTATAAAATCTGCTCGTCTTGCTGTAAATGTCAATAAGAATATACTGTTTGCTTCAATTGATCCCACTACCAATGATGCCTATTATATTATTGCCGAATGGAAAGGTGTAACATAACACCTACAAGAGGTAATAAACAAACATTCTCACACACCCCACACCCCCACATGTAATACCCCAATAACCACATTTTTATTTTTATAAAACTTTTTTTATGTACTTGAAATAATCTACTACAAGTAGAAAAAGTAATCTCTCTTAGAGAATAGAGTGTACATCTATTTTACTTTCCCAAAAACAAAATTGATATTATTATAATTGTTATTTATATTGACCATTCAACTTCGCACTCAATTTATTTTTTTATAATTTTTTTTTACTTTTTTCAAACTTTTCTCGCACGCGCGTTAGGGTTGTATGCAATAAATAAAAACAGTCATAGGAGAGAGAGAGTAAAGTAATCTAGTTTTAAACTAAACTCGAATAATACTCTATGACATCTATACTAAAAAGTATCAAATCGATACTTCCCTTTTTAAATTCTCCACAACAAAATAAGAAACAACAACAACTGCAAAATGAAACCGACAATAATCAAATAAATAATAATAATAATAATAATAGTAGTAATAATAGTAATAATAATAGTAATAATCATAATATAGATTCGAATACAATAGATAATACCACGATAATAGATTGGCCTTTATGGTGCTTAGAGATTGAACAAAGAACAGATTTAAAACCAATCTCGAGAAATGGTTTAGATGACACAAAAAATAGAAGTGTCAATGGATTTAAAGGCGAAAACTTTGTTTATCAAAATAAAAAATTCACATCTAAACTATATTGGAAATCTATAGATTCTTCAAATACTAGTAATAATAATAATAATAATAATAATAACAATAATAATAGTAGCAGCGGCGATAAAACTATTATTATTAATGATAATAATGTAATTTTAAATAACAATGGAATACTTAATCCTTTACAAATGACGATTGAAGAAAGGGTTATAGTTGGTGTTATTTCATGGACGAATAAATGTGAGGGACCACCTGGATGTGTCCATGGTGGTGCACTGGCTAGTGTTTTTGATGATAGTATGGCATGTTGTATAAGATATTTTTATAATAACAACTATGAAGAAGATAGTTCAATCTCAGCGTCTAGACAGAGAAACTATGCAGTCACTGCAAATTTATCTGTAAATTACAAGAAATTTGTACCATTGGAAAGTTTCTCTTGGATTGAAACTAAAATACAAAAAAGAGATGGAAAGAAAATATATGTTGTTTCGAAATTAAGAGATCATCATGGTGTACTAAGAGCAGAAGCAACTGCGCTTTGGATAGTTGTTAAAATGGATCAACCTTCAACCGAATCAAATAAAATAATAAATAATAATAATAATAGTAGTGAAAATAATGATAATAATCAAAATCAAAATAATGACAATGATAGTAATAGTAGTAGTAATATTAATAATAATATAAACAATAATTCAATTTCTTTATCACCATATTTATCATCAGTTAAATCAAATACATTATTTGACAATTGTGATTCACCAACATATACACCACCACCTCAAATGAACAATGAACATTTTATTAATCATACAAGTAATCAATCATGATAAAAATAAAACCCTCTTTATAATGAATGTAGATAGATAAAAGATAATAATAAACTTTGTAAATAATTTAAATAACAAACAATGTTTGAGTATATATATTAAAAAAAACAAAACCTAATCCCTTTTATTATGATTTTATACACCAAATTTCTTTTATTTATTTATTAATACAAATAATAAATAGTAAAAAGGATATCAATAACAACAACATTAAAAGTATTTGATTTAATATTATTATTTTTGAAAAGGAAAATGGTGCATTTATTAATGAGCTTATCTGTATCTTCTGAGGACAACAGTGTTTCTTCTCTTGTAGTTAGCATGACGAGATGGACGAGTCTTGCTAGCTCTGTGGGTACCTTTACGTCTAAGACCACGAGCTTTGATACCAGCAGAGGTTAAACCACGGAGTTCACGGTGTTTGTGGACTGGGCTGCAGATCCAGTTGTAACGTGGGTCGTTACGGATAGCAGAGTGAGAGTGATCGACGAGGATGACTTCGTAGTATTTGTAGGTAGAATCTTGATTGACCCAGTATGAGTTTAAGACTCTGAGATTTGGACATCTACGGCCAACTCTTTCTTCAGCGACGGATCTCAAGTTTCTGGTTGGTTTTAATTCGTTAACACCATGAGTCTTTGGTTTACCACCAGTACGACCACCTGGAACTTGTCTCTTTCTACCACCTCTACGGACACGGATACGGTAGATAACGAAACCTTGAGTGGCTTTGTAACCTAAACGTCTAGCCTTGTCAACACGGGTTGGGTGTGAAGCACGATGGCAGACTGGAAGGTTTCTATTTAGATAGATGATGAATATTAGAATCTATTGTGCGTGTGTAGTGATGAAATGGATGTATTTACCTGTATTCCCAACATCTAACTCTGAGAATGAATCTGATGGCGTCAGATTGTTTCTTCTTGTAAAGTTCTTGTAAGTATTTGTAGGCACCTAAAGAGAGTTTTATATTAGTTTTTCGTTCTATAAAAAGTATGACCTTGTAGTGATTGATCTGATGTTTGATTATGCTTTCTTTTCAATCTGCTTGTATATGTCTATCTATCAAATCTATCAATCATCATGAATCTACCAATCACTATACATAAGAGTCATATGCTATCGATGTGTCATATTATTATGTAATCTGTTATATAGTTTCCACATACCCATTCCTCACTAAAGTGTTTATCAAAAAGGACAAGAGATGATTTCTAATGAGAGGCAAGCTTTTGACGAAAGGCGATTCTTTCGAAAAAAAAAAAAATCATTCCCAAAATTCGAAAAAAAAATCAAAAGAAATAATTTTTTAAAAAAAGTTTTTAAAAAGAAGTTCGGGATGGCGCATCTCATAGTAAAAAAGTAATCATAGGGGAAACTAAATATGATTTTGTGAGTAATTTTTCACCATATTTATATAAACACCAATATTATATTTAATAAAAAATATTTAGAAGTAGTGTGATGTTCTTTGCGAGATTCAACACATACACACACCACTAAATATTAATAGACAAAAAATATAAAAAAAAAAAATAAAGTGTAAAAAAAGAACATCTTTTTTTGAAATTATATATACATCATTTTTTGTACAAATTATATATATAAATAGAATAAAATGGTAATGAACATGATTTATAAAGAATACGAGTACATACAGATTAGTTTGAATATATATTAATATAAGTGATGATGATGTATTATTGTTGTTATTCAATTTAAAAATTTAGAGTGTACCTGATAAACTTATAGGATTTGTTATGCTTTTGTTTAGCATTGTTGTTTTTGTATATTATACACTTTGGGTTATTATCACCGTAAGTATTGTAAAGCTTTATATTTAGAGAGCAATGTTATATTAACACTACTTGATGATGATATTGAATCATTACAATTAAATTAAAATTGAACAATTTCAACTGTGTATAGCCTTTTATTGATGGTGATCATTGGATTCAACCATATTTCTTACCAAGAGAATATGGTCTTATTATTCCTTTAGCTTTATTGGTTTTTGGTGTCACTGCAATTTTAACATTTTTAGGTCTTATTATGGTCAAATCAAAAAAGAATAAATAAGAAATTAATAGTAAATAATATAATAGATAATATAAATGCAACATATAGAGTAGTGATAGTATTCTATTAAATATTCCAGGGCTTATCAATGACATCATTCATCATCATAAGTAAATGATTTAAAAAGAAAAGAGGATTCAAAATAATATTCACAGATAAGATCGATTTACATTTAGATAGCATCAGTATTGAGTCTATTCATTAATTCAAATCCAATTCATCAAAACCAATGACACACCACTACAAAGTTTTGAATTTGATACAAACAAATAATTTACGTTAAATACATTAACAGTTTATTCAGGTTTTCATGGGTAAGTTCTAATGTTTCTTTTCTCTGCATCATCTAAAATTTGTGGATTGTATTCTAAGAGCCTTCACACAAATTTTAGATGATGCAGGACATCACAGAGTCTCATATGCTTACTATCAACAGTGCCGATACACATTTACTTTCAATTTCTTTAAGGCGAAAGTTTTCACCAATTAAGTAGAAATAATAATGTGTGTAAAATTGATACCGAGGTATCCATTTGGAATGAGTCTTGAGTCAAAGTAGTTTGAGGATTGCTCTGCCAAATCTCATTTGTAAAACAATTTCATTTTCTCTTTACATTCTTTGCAGTCTAAAAAGTAAAATCAAGGCGATCATATGCCCCAATGCTTTTTCTTTTGTCTCCTCTAGGTCCATATGACCTTGAAAATGAGAGCAATGTAAATCATTGTATGCTCTATCGGTAAGAAAAAGATCAACATAAGAGTGTTTGGCTTTTTCATCTTGATCTGATTACCTTTTTGTATTTTTTTTTCTTTATGATTTTATCCAGATCAATCATTTTTTATTGGTAAATATGTCGAGTATTAATTTTATCCAATAATGTTTCAACATTCAAACAGCAACTGTCTCTAACAATAACTGGTGTTCTTTATAATTATTCATTATTTCTATCAAGATGCAATCATCAATAGGAGTTTATCTCCGATACTTTTTTTTAAAAGTAATCACAGACAAATTTTGAATACGCGATTCCCCCCCACACCACACATCATCAATGATATTTTTAGACAACTTTTCCTATTATGATTTTTTTGGCTTATAAAACTCATTTACTAGAAGAAAATTTAGAACTTCACGAATTAGATACAGGATTTACTGAAAGAAGAAAAATTTGAGATTTTTTTTGTAAAAAAAAAAAAAAATAAATTGAAAAAAAAAAACTAGGCTTACCCTCTAAATTTTTAATTTTATTCCACCACACTTTTCTTTTATTATATTATATACTACTACAAAAATGTCTATGTCTACAGTTAAATTAGAGTCTTCTGATGAAAAAATCTATGAAGTCGAGAGAGATATTGCTTGCATGTCTGTTACCATCAAGAACATGTTAGAAGGTAAGGTTCAGTCAAATATAGATATTAATTATAAGAGAGCGGTGTCACATTCTCTTTTTTTATATGTTGTTGTTGTTATTTATGTTGGCTTTCTCTCAACATCGATATCTATATAAAGCTAAAAGGAAAAGGATACATATTTGTTTGTTTATTAATTTAAATATCGATTCTTCTAAGTCTGAATATCAGAGTTAATTTTAGCACAATATTTAATTTTTTTTTTTTTTTTTTTTTATTTATATCTTTTAATATTTCTTTCTCAAAGTGTAATATTTTCATAAACTAATAACAAAAACAACAACAACAATAATAATAATAATAGATATTGGTGATTCTGATGCCCCAATTCCACTTCCAAACGTTACATCCACCATCTTGGAAAAGGTTCTTGAATATTGCAAACATCACCACGAACACCCATCTCCACAACCAGAGGATAAAAAGGATGAAAAGAGATTAGATGATATCCCACCATATGATAGAGATTTTTGTAAAGTAGATCAACCAACCCTTTTTGAACTTATTCTTGCTGCCAATTATTTAGATATTAAAGCTTTATTAGATGTAACTTGTAAAACTGTTGCCAATATGATTAGAGGCAAAACACCAGAAGAAATCAGAAAGATTTTCAATATCAAAAATGATTTCACTCCAGATGAAGAAGAACAAATCAGAAAGGAAAATGAATGGTGTGAAGACAAAGGTAACTAATTTACTGAGTCAGTATTAAAAAAAAACAAAAATTATTTTTTTCTATTACTTTTGGTGATACATTTCCTAAAAAAAGAAATAGCTTATCATCCCCTTTTCTCCCCCACATCATCTCAAATAAACAGTAAAATGTAACATGATATATAAAAAAAAGGAATTACTTTAGTTTTTGTTTTTATTTTCTTTTAGATTATTTCTTTTGTCAGAAATTTATTATTATATGTTGTTGTTTTAATGATACAATAAATTAATTTGGGTTTATTTATAAACTCATGTTTAAAAGTGGAGCATCATCTACACCAAATTCATCAAATGCAAGGGAATATGTTTTTGTAGAAATTTTTGGTGTGAGACGCCTTTGTAACCATTTCATTTTACAAAACTTGTAGACTAACACCAAAATTGCCCTTAATATTTCAAAGCCAATAAAAAATACAGAGAACCACATCACTGTGTATCGGATTTGAGCTTTATCTAAATAAACTGATTGATCGCCACAATTTTCGCCATTTACAAAACTATAGACTCCTCTATTTAATATATAATAAGAGTGGAAAAATTCTATAGATAAAAGATTATAGAGTTAATAATACTACTATGACTACCATGGTATTGTAAATAGTGAATACATACGACCAATTTTTATAAATACATTCAAGAGATCATAGGTTGGATTCTTGGTCTTAGTGGTTCTTATATCATGGCCAGTGCCAGTGACATCAAAGAGAAATGAGTTGTTTTTAGATTTAATCAATTCAAATAAAGTCTCTTCAGTGAAATAGGATGCATTGATTGGTTCACTGGCGTTGTAGTTTGTGTTTGGTGCGTTGTAGATGGTCCAACCGGTGGCAGGTGTTGATGAATGAAAGTCGTTGGCTGTACAAATACCTGCATTAATAGAACGAGCATAAAACAATGTTTGCATGTCAAAGTAATAGGTGTTGGCAATGTCAAAGTAGTCCACACCCCATGCAGCAAATTGTTGGATTGTTGGTGAATCCAAGCTACTCCATGTTGACCAAGGACGATGATTATAGATGACAATGCCACCGATATCGTGCACTTGTTTAATGGCGTTTTGAATATCTTGATCGGTTGGGTTCTTTATAGGAGTGATTGTTTGATTGATTCCAATAAAGTTAAGATGACAACGACAATTGCTCCACTCGAGCCCTGTGAGAACCTTGATTTTATCATTATACTTTTCTCTGGCAATTTGTTGAGCTACCAAACTACCACGCAACTCGTTATGATCAGTGACAATCATAGCATTGTAGCCATTTGCTATATGAAATAATATATTTTGTTCTACAATACAATTGTTAGCATGTAGTATTGATGTATGTAAACTTTAGGTCTATAACTTACCTGGAGTTAAGGAACCATCGGAATAGGTTGTGTGACAATGAGGATCAAGCAAGATATTGTATTCGAAGCCTTTGTCAAAGGGATACAACGAACGTGGATCATAGCTCCAATCGATAACCAAGTTTACACTTGTGTATTGACGTGGAGGACTATTGTATATCAACACACAAACAATGGCAACCAAAGCTGCGATAGTGAGTGTGAGTACTAGCCTTCTGAATGAGGGTAAAATGGCAAAAAGCACTGTTTTCAATGCTTTTTTTATATCTATCATTATTAATTTTTATTACTATAGATTGTGCGTGAGACGTTTTTCACTTTCCTTTTCAAAGCCATTTATGTGAACAAATTTTAAGATTTGGAAAAAAATAAAAAATAAAAAATAAAAATCTTAAAAAAAATAAATTAAATTCTTGAGATATTGTGAAAAGTCATTTCTATTTTTATGCATGTATCTATATAGATACCGTTTAGTTGAATACCAAAATAGATAATATCTTAAAAGATCCCAAGGAGGCAAACTTACAAAAAAGTTCATCATCAACAATGTACTGATCAGCCAGGTATTGATTGATTATTTCAGATTATCACCCTACTTATTATCAAGGTCCTAAAGTATTTTGCCAAATGGTTTGGTTGATCTATGGTATATTCTTGGTGTTTTACAAACCACCAATCCAAATATTCATCAAATTTCAAAAAAAAAAAAAAAAAACCAACCCACCCTCTCCTCACTCTTGATAACCATCCTTCATAATAATAATAAAAACACCACCTTTTTTTCTTTTTTTTTTTCAACTTCTCATCCTCCTCCTCTCACTTCTCAATTTTTAATCATTTGTTGGGGGCGTGTGTATTAATAATAATATTAATAAATAATAAATAAAATTACTATAGTACAGAACCGATATAATATATAATATATATAAAAAGTAAAAGCACAATAGTAATTGTAGTAGTAGCAATAGATAATAATCTCTTTGTTTTTGTATAGTAGTGTGTCGTATAATAGTATAGCATTGAAAATGTCACCAAGACCAGAGAGTATTAAAAAGGTAATGGATGTTTTGGGTGATTTTAATCCATCGGAGGATAAGATTAAAAAAACTCTTGGTATCAATGAAGACGAATTAAAACAGATAAATGAAGAAAAAGTATTCTCATCAGTTGCCAAAGAAAGAATGCCCATAAATAAAAGAGATACAAAGAAAGCTCAATCTACCCTTGGTATTAATTTATCAAAAGAAAAAGTATATATCACTGTACATATGATCTTTTCATCACCATCATCATAATTAACATTTTTGCATTATCATCATCATCATCATATCAACAACAACAACCACAACAATAATATACATATTTCTAGTTAATGGATGTATTAGGCGTTGATGAAACTACAATTTCAGATGCAGTTTATGAAGAAGATGAACATAAAGAAAGAAAAATTAAACAGATTAGAGAAAACCTTATGCTTACAAACAAGAGAGCAGTAAAGAAAGCTTTGGAAAAGATGGGATGTGATCCATCATCGTCCAAGATAATGAAAACTCTTGGTGTTTCAGAGGTTGAACTCGCAAAGGAACCTCTTCCTGCATCACAACAAACCATAAATAGTTTTCTCGTATCAATTGAAATCACTGCACTATGTCTTTTAGCTTACTTTATACTTTATCTTTACAACAAATAATCATTATCATTGTTGTTTTTACTTTTTTTTTTTGTACAAAAAATCTGTTTTAATATATATATACTTAATGACAATAGCAATAACAATAGCAACAACATGTATTATCCATATGATGTTATATCTATCTTTTCTCTCTTTTTTTAAAAATATTTCCCAAAAAAAAGCATGACCGTTTTTGCAATAAAAATTTTCAAAATGCCTCTTTTTTTTCAAAATTTTTAAAAAATTCCCGCCGTTTTGAATCTCTTTGAGGAAAAAAAAATATTTAAATTGTCTATTCGTGAGCAAATTTTTTATTTTCTTTTAGAATCAACTTGTAAACATCACCAACAACAACAAACACCAATCTCTCACATATTATTATTAATATTACTATTCTTAAATCTTTTAGTTAAGTAGTTTAAAATAATACACACACACACATATATATATATATATAAAAAAGAATGAATAGAGATAAACAAGATAGAAAAAACTCTTATAAACAAGCCATTGATTCAGAGGCTGCCAGAAGAAAGAGAGAAGAAACTACAACTGGTATTAGAAAATCTTCAAGAGAAGATTTTATCACTAAAAAAAGAAGAGAGCAAATTGAATCCCTTATTGCCAATACCACCACCACAGCTGACGAACTCGTCATTTCCGAAGAATTAAAATCTCAATTCCTTGCCTTTGAAAAAGAAACCCTTGAGAAAAAGGTAATTATATTTTTATTTTTTATTTCACTTCCAATTAATAAATATTAACTCAACATTTGATGATCTTCGATCTATACTATACAGTTAAAGAATTTAGTTGCCTTGACAAGTGCATTAAATTCAGAAGATAGAGCCATGGTATATTGTGCTTTGGTTCAATTTAGAAAATTGCTTTCTCTCGATAAAAATCCACCCATTGATGCCGTTCTTGAATGTAATATTATTCCAAAACTTAACCAATTATTGGCCTGTAACAATACTCAAGTTCAATTTGAAGCTGCATGGGCATTGACCAATATTGCCAGTGGTAATTCCAAACAAACTGAAGCTGTTATCAAAGGTGGATCAGTTTCCATTTTTATTGAAATTCTCTCACAAGAAAATGCTACTGCCGAACTCAAGGAACAATGTGCTTGGGCTTTGGGTAACATTGCCGGTGACTCTATTCAATCTAGAGACTGGCTTTTGGACCTTGGTGTATTGAATCCATTGATTGCCTTGTTGAATCACTCTAGACTTGCTTTGGTACAAAATGTCATTTGGACCATTTCCAATCTCTGCCGTGGTAAACCTCAACCAAATATTCAAAAACTCCTCCCAGTCTTGGCATCTATCAACGAAGCCATCAATAAGAACGAAAACTCTGATATTCTTGGTGATCTTTGCTGGACTGCCTCTTATCTATGCGATGGTCCAAATGAAAAGATTCAACTTTTGGTCAACACTGGTATCGTTCCACGTTTGGTCGAGTTGTTGAGTGCTGAACCACACTGTGTCTACACACCAGCTCTCCGTGCCATTGGTAACATTGTCACTGGTGATGCCAGTCAAACTCAATTGGCTCTCGACTGTGGTGTTCTCGAGCCACTCACCAACATGCTCTTGTTTAACAGAAAGAGCATTCAAAAAGAAGCCTGTTGGGCATTATCCAATCTCACTGCCGGTACCAGTGAACAAATTTCTCAAGTCATTTCTCATCCAAACACTGCTGGATATTTGATCGATCTCATGAGCCACTCTCAATTTGAAGTTAAGCGTGAAGCTTGTTGGGCATTATCAAATGCCACCAATGGTAGTCCAAAAGTTGTTCAATTCCTCTATCAAAACAAAATCATTGAAAGATTTGTTGAATGTCTCGATCACCAAGATACCATTTTAATTAAAGTTGTCTTGGAAGGTTTATTAAATATGGTCAAAGTTGGTGAAGAATTGGCTAAAAAGAGTGGTATTAATCCATACGTTGTTGCCATTGCCGAGGCTGACGGTGATATTTCCATTGAAACCTTGCAACAACACAGTTCAAAAGAAATTTATAAAAAAGCTTTGGAATTGTCAAGTTACTTTGAACAAGCCGACGATGATATTGAAAACAATGAACCAAATACCAATTATGATAATAATACTTTTTCCTTTAATAATAATTCAAATACCAACCATATTGATATTTAAACAATCAATCAATAATAATAATAATAATATACTAATAATAATAGCAATAATAATAAATACATTACATAATAATAATGTTGTATAAATGCGTTAATTCCTTTGTTGGAATTAACTTTATATCAACATATATGTAGATTATACACCTTTTTAATAATTTTAAATATCGTGATTTATTTATTTCTTTTATTCTTTTGTCATTAATGATAATGACAAGATTCACAATTACCTTTCCAAATGGAACCATCACTATAATATTCTTTTTTCCAAATGGGAGCAATGGATTTGATTGTATCGATTGCATAATGCACAGCTTCCAAAGATGATGATCTATGTGCCGATGAAATAAATATAACTATACTAGATTCACCCACTGGTACATCACCTATTCTATGAATGATAACAATATGTTTTATATCATTGTATTTTGATTCTATTGTATCACAAACTTTATTAATTTCAGATAGAGCCATTGATTCATATGCCTCATATTCTAATTTAATCACTTTTTTACCATTAAATTCATCTCTAGTAGTACCAATAAAACTTGAAATTGCACCTGCTGAATCTGATTTTACTTTATTTATACATGATTCAATATCAATCTTTTCATGGCTAATTAAAACGTATCTCATTTTAGGGTTGATCTAGGGGGGTTAAATTGTTGTTGCAATCAAACACAAAACAAAAATTAATAACTGAGATGTTGTGCGAGTGTGAATAATTTGTGATCACAAATCAAAAAAGAGTGATGATATAGAAAAATGATTGAGTTATATGATAAACTCTAAAAATAAAAAAAAAAAGAATATATATGGATAGGATAAAGGGTGATGGACTGCTAAAGATTGTTCACCCAATAGATAAAACCAAAATCTGCTCCAGAGAGAATTGCTGTTTTTTTTTAATTTTTTTTAATTTTTTTTAATTTTTTTTTTAACCTTTGCACATGAATTTTTTGAATTGTGTGTATGTTTGATACATGTGTATATTTAGAATAAAACAATATAAACATTTGTTTTAAGGTTCACTGTCATAAACATCACTGTTGTTGGTCACAATATCAACAACAAGCACAACCACAACAAATCATTGTAAAATTACATCAAAAACAGCGCACCCTCTCCCTCTCTCACCCTCTCTTTACTTGTTCAATCACACCAATTCTGTTTGTCTGTCAACTTTTAAAACAATATATATAAAAGTAGTCTACTTCTCTCTCTTTTTTAAATTTTATTTTTAAATTTTATTTTAAAAATAAACATCTCTGTCTGACAGAACTTACATTTTCCCAAATTAGAAAGAAATTGGAAGCAACCTATAAATTAGAACATAAGGCAATAGTTTTGACATTTTCAAAAAATATATATATAGAGACACAGCTAGCTACAACATACATATAGCATATACAGCAATAAATGAAGACACCACCTTCACCTACAGATAGTAGTAGTAGTAATGAATCACCCTCACCACCATCTCAACCTGGTAGATCATCACCACCTTCACCATCTATATTTAATCTTAGTGCTCATTATGATAGTTTATGTAATATGATCATTAGACCACCAAGATGTTACTATACCGTTGAAGATATGGGTCCAAAATCATTTAGAATTGGTGCAATGACTTTTGTTAGAAATGATTTTGAATTGATTAATGCAAGAGGTCATCCATTACAATGTAGTCATTTTAAAAGATCTGAATATTGGGAAAATAATGAGTAAGTAATATGATGAATATGTTTTATGATCACACATATATGTACTAATTAATTAAATAGAAAACAACCATGTGTAATTTATTGTCATGGAAATTCAGGATGTAGATTAGATGGACTTGATTGTGTTAGATCATTGTTACCAATGAATATTACAGTTTTAATATTTGATTTTAGTGGATCAGGATTAAGTGGTGGTCAATATGTTTCGCTTGGATACTATGAAAAAGAGGATATCAAAGTTATTGTCAATCATTTGAGATCAACTGAAAAGATATCAACCATAGGTCTCTGGGGAAGAAGTATGGGCGCCGTTACTTCTCTTTTATATGCAAGAGAAGATCCTTCAATAGCAGGTATGGTTTTGGATAGTCCATTTTCAAGTTTATATAAAGTATCTGAAGAATTGGTACATTCTGCTGTTCAAAAAATACCAAAACTTATGATTTCACTTGGTTTAAAAATGATTAGAAGTTCAATTAAAAAGAAAGCAAATTTTGATATAAAGTAAGTTTATTATAGAAATAATATTAATACCAGTATGTATGATCATAATCTAATATTTCAAAACATAGGGAATTAGATATTCTTCCAGTTTCACATGAAGTATTTATACCAGCTGTTTTTGCTCATGGAGAAGAGGATAATTTTGTTAGACCTCATCATTCTGAAAAATTATTTGAAAAATATTCTGGTGATAAAAATAGAATATTATTGGCAGGTGGACATAATAGTGAAAGACCAGCTTTCTTTTTTGAATCTGTTTGTATATTTTTTGTAAATACTCTTAAACCAAATTTGGATCAACCAATAATGGGTAAGTTTTTTTTATTTATAATTTCTATTCTTTTAATATATATACTACTATATTTTATTTCCATCCTTCTTTTTTTATATATTTATTAATATAATCCATCCATTTTTTTTTTTTAGATTTTAATTTAAACAAAACAGCCATTATTGATACTTTTTCTAATCTTGAACATGACAGCATAGAGCAAAAGTTGATAGAAGAAGCAATTTTGTTATCGTTAAAAGAAAATGAACAACGTTCAAAAGATAACAATAATCATGTAGAACCCCTTCCACCACCTGTAAACCCTCACCAACAAAATTCAACCACAACTACAACAACAACTACTACTACAACTTCAAATAACAATAATAATAATAATAATACTAATAATACCTCAAACACAACCGATTCAATTATAATAGAAAAAGATCATCATGATGAAAATTGTATAAAAAGTTGATACTTTTAAACTCCTTCCTCTTTACTTTTTTTTTTTAAAGAATAATACTATTATAAAAATAATAATATAAAAATAAAAAATGATATAGACATTACTTTGTAGAATAACAATAAGAATAATAATAATAATTATCGGTTTATTTCTTTTTCTTTTTATTTACACCATCTTGAATGTTTTGTAAAAAACCTTCAGCACCTAAATTTGAATTGAGAGCAGGTTCAAATCCAAGTTGAGAAATGATATCAGCAGAGTGTCCTTCATGAATAGCATGATCCAACATATCCATTGTATTTAAAAATTGAGCTGAACGAACCAATTCTGCAATTTTAAAAGGATCAGATCCAATTTCTTCTGGTAAATGTTGTGCCAATTCTTTTCTAATGTCTTCATTTTCTTTGAGGAAATTTGTCAATCCTTCACCAGTTAAAATTCTAGTCATTGGAATTTGTTGAGCTTTTGGTTGAAAGTTTGAAAATATTTGCTTAAAAAGGTCCATGTTGGCCATTGGTGTTTGTGATGTAGTATTTGTATTGTTATTGGTTGGAGTTGTTGGAGTTACTGGGGTCAATGGTTGTGTGGTGGTGGCGGTGGGTGGTGCAGCTTTTTGTGGTGTTGGTTCTTGTGTTTCAGTTTCCATTGGTTCATCTTCATCATCTATAATTTAAAATTAAGTTTAATAGTTGTTTTATATAAGATATATATTAAATATTATTATTTGATCATTAATAACTATATTTTTTATCTTTATTTATCCTATAATCATATATATACACAATAAAAAAAAACAAAAATAAAAAAAAGTGAGAGGTCTGTGATATGGTACATATATTATTCTATTATATGATCTGTGTTTGTTGTTTACAATTATTCTTTTATATTATATTATTATTTATATTGTGGTTTATTCCTTAAATTCTTAATATAGTTGGCTTTACAAGTGTGATTAATTATAGATCTTGATCTATCAATATAATAAAAGTTAATTTGATTTAGTATAGTATAATTACGATTTTTGTTTTGTTGTATATTGTTATTGTTATTATTATTCTATTATTACTATTTTTGTGGAGAGAGGAGAGATTATTTGGATAATCTTTTTAAAAACAATGAACCAAAATAAAAAAAAAGACACAACAAAAAAAGGTATAAAATATAAATATAAATATAAATTATAAATTACCTGGTACATAAGTTTCAATGGCTTTGATAGCTTTTTCAATATTTGCATCATTTGCTTGATTTGGTTCTTGAGACCAAAAGAATTCTCTTTGATTAGAGTCTGAAAAGTATAAATAATACATTCTACCTGTTTTACATGCTGGAACTTTAACAAATTTAAGATCTCCTGGAGCAAAATAGTATTCCTAAAAAAGTTTTATAGAATTAATAAGTGTTGTAATATAAAAGCAATAATAATCTAATAATAATAGTAACATACATCTTCATAAGCAGAGGAATCTCTAGGTCTCCATTGTACACAAATTAATCTTTCTGGTGTAATTCCAAATTTTAAATAACCTTTTCTTGCATCAGAGGTAACTGTTTTGTCTTTTAAAGCGGCTCTACCAGCTTTGAATTCAATATCAGCAGGTGGTCTTCCCTATTGTACAATAGTGTTAATATAGGAACTAATGAAATGATCAAAAAGGGTACAATGCAATCAACTTACAGACATTGTGTGTAATTATATATATAAAAGGATTAAAAAATTTGTTTAAAAAATAATGAGAATGGGGTGATGATCATCACTTTTTTAATTTATTGCATTTTTTCTGAAAAAAAATAAAAAAAAAAAAAAAGAAAAAAAAGAAAATAAAAGAAATACATTGAATCAGTGTTGGTCTTGTTCTTGATTACATCTACAATTTAAACATTTATTTATAACCAATTCTTTTTTAATGATAAAAGGGAAGACATGGTTTCACTATATTCACGAATTAAAGCACACAATCCAGGGATTTCATTTTGATCTTGACAGCTTTCCAAAGTGATATTTGTTTGTTTCATTCTCTCTAATAATACCTTGATTGTACTATTGGTGACATCTGGTAAATCAGAAATTTCTTCAGATAAAACTGATGATGATCCTTGTGTGAAAATTGTTGTTGGTTTTGTTTGTGAAAAGTTATTGTTTACAGATGGTGATATTTCTTTTCTGAGTCTTTTATGATCAGGCTCTGGATAAGGTGGTGAAAAAGAAGTCAATGTGCTATCTGTAATTTGGTTTTTGCTTGGTGTCAAATATTTGGTATTGTTATTATTGTTGGTATTAATGTCACCATTGTGAGATGATGAGTTTGAATTTGAATTTGAATTAATTTGTAATTTTTCAACAGTGGGTAATGGTGTTTGTTGTTTGGTTGTTGGTTTAACAAGATCATCAATGGTTAATCCACTGCTTTCACATGAGACACAAACAAAATTCTTTTCTCTATCTTTCATTAATGGTACACCAAAACATTCTTTATTTGGACATACATCACCTAGTCTATATTGATATTTAGTATTAGTAATTTATAGAGAGATTCCTACTATTATCCCTTTAATGATAGCTTACAAAGCCCATCCTTTTAATAAATGTTGTCCCATTTTTGAGCTAAATTCTTCAGATTTTTTCATTTTCTTATCGAGGAATTGTTTTTCTTCTTCAGTTAAAGGGACATATTCTTCGTCTTCGTCTTCGTCACTATAAAAATAATAATCTTTATCCAACATGTATTCATCTTCTTTTAATTTTTGTTGATGTTTATCATTAAGAGATGAGGATGGTGACGATGTTGATGTTGATGATGATGTAGTTGAAACAGGTGGTTCAGAGACAGATATATTTACTTCATTGTCATTAATTTTAATAGAGTTTTGTTGATCACTTGGTAAAATTATGATTTTATTATTATTATCTCTTGTATAGAATTGATTGCAAGTGACACAAGTTATAACTTTATTCTTTCTATCCTCCATCAAAGGGACAACACTACAAAGTTGACATACACTATCAAGCATTGCCCAACCTTGAAGCAGCTTTTTACCCAACAACATTGATGCATCTGCCATTTTGTCTATCTCTTCAAGTTTCTTAAAAAATAAAGATTCGTTTCGTTTCAGTTTTTAAATGAATTTCTTTTTTTTTTTTTTTTTTTTTTTTCTAAGAAAATCTTTTTTCATGATTTTTTCAAATTAGAAAGTCTTTTCAAATACAAAGATATGTATTATCTATTTATTGGGCTTCTCTTGCTGGCTTTTTGCAATGTGGCCAAATAATAATAATACTTAACAAAAATCTAGATCCATAAAAATAATGTGAAAATCATTTAATTCATTAAATGCTTTAATGATTCAGTAGGGGATAGTATTTTTGGAGTTTTAATAATAGTTTTCTGTCAATGTAATCATATAGTTGATCATAACATTGATCATTTTCATATAGGTACTTATGTATACATATTTATAAAGAAATGGCTTTAAAATAAAAAGTTACTTTTTCCAAAGTAGCCCAAAGCTGAATATTTTCTTGTTGGGAATCTCAAAAATACAAGAATGCTCAAAAACGTCATTTTCTATATTTTTTATTATTTTTTTTTATATTTTTACTTTTTTTTTTTAATCTTCCTGCAAATTAGGGACTGGATTTCAACTGAGGGTAATTTGGAATAGGTCACATTAACTGTATGCTTTGGGGATTTTTCAATAGGGATTCTAACATTTCAAACTTTAAACACATATTTTTGGAAAAATTGTAGGTATTAAATGGATTTTCTGGATTCAAGAATAAATAAACACCTCCTTTTAGTTGACAGTGTTGATTCTTTGTTTAGTGTATTTTTATTTGTCTTGACTTTCTTTTTCATTTTGCTTATAATCCATTCGAAAAGTTTAATCAAAAGGTAATGAATGCCTTTTTTATGATGGCAGGAGTCAATATTGAAAACTTCCACATTTTACATCTATTTCAAGGATACGATGGAAATAGGGATTGAATCCTGCAAATTTAAGAACAGCTTTGATCAATGTTTTTATTTGAGGTTAAATAGAATGTGTTAAAAAACTTAAATATGTGGCGAGTGCCTATTTCGAGAATATTATAGTAATTGGCTAATTACACAGAGTTGCACTAAAATTAAGCTTCTGTGTAGCATATAACCAGATTCAGTACAATGACAATGGTTGCATGGTCACCAATTTACACCACAATATCGATTAGCGAGGGTTCAAAGTCAATCGAAACGATTTCCCCCCGCCAAACTTTCATAGTCACTTTTCTTGGCTTGTCAAGACCTTCAGATGACGGTTAAATTTTATTGTAAAATTCAAATTCCAGATCAAAATTTTTTCTTTTTAAAATTTAAAAATCCAGATGAAAACCTTGCAAAAGTGTCAAAAAGAAACGAGTTTCCCACTCCCCTAGATCCTTGACAGGGTTTAATATTAATATCAGTTTTCTAGTTTTTTGAGAAACCTTAATTTTAGAAAAAGTTGATGGTTTAAACAATAAGCTCTACAAAGTAATTTAGTTTTAGATTGCTAAGAATCATATATATTTCGAGTTTTCTATAATACGTAGGTATTTTCTCATATAAATCTATTATCACCTCTTTTTGGAAGAGGTGAAATATATTTTCAAAAAGTGTGGTTAGGGTGTCATGGGTGAAAAATACCATTTTTAATTAAAAGGTGGGGTATTTTCAACAATATATAGTCAATCGAGGGGTGGGGTTTAATTTCCTACATAACAAAGATGAGTATCAGATGAAAAAATATAAATAGGAGAGAAAAAAATATAGTCATTCAAAAAGTGTGTATAAAACATCAACCTCCATTGATCAGATAATCAAACACATTTTCTATATATTTATTTATAAACACCATTTTCAAAATGAAGCTTTATTCTATCATTTTTATTATTCTTTTTTACATATACAGTATATATGGTGGTGATGAGATTAAGTTCCCATCATTAACATCAACAGCATCTTCATTATCATCCGGTGTTGATATTGAAAGACCGATATTAAAGTTTCCAAAAGATAGACCATTTAAAATTGTACAGTTTACCGACCTTCACTATGAAGGATTATTTAGTGGAGAAGATTTGTTAACCCAACAAGGACAGGGTAATTATATACTATCTATCAATCTTTTATAGTTTGGAACATTATTTTATTAACTCCAGTTTTTTTTTTTTCCACAGAAAAAATTTTAGAAATAGAGAATCCAGATTTTGTAATGTTATCTGGGGATATGATCAGTGGATATAAATCCGCTTTTGTAAATGAAGAAGCATATAAAAAGACTTGGGATCTTTTCACAGAGCCGATGAGAAAGAGAAATATACCGTATGTATTAAACAACAATAGTAATAGGAATGTAGTTTTTATATTAATATATGATAATAGATGGGCAATTACATTTGGAAATCATGATGCAGAGGGCGCTTTGACAGGATACCAAATGATGGAGTTGGATAGATCTTATCCTCTTAGTTTATCTCAGCATGGTCCATCCGAAGCTGCTGGTAATGCAAATTATGTTATTAATATACAAGGATCGAACGATACAGCTGCAGCAAGTTATATATATATTTTCGACAGTGATACTCCTAGTTGTGGTGCCAATGGAGCATGGGGATGCATTCAACCCAGTCAAATTGAATGGTTCAAGAAACAGTCATTGCTTAACCTCCAAATCCCATCGATAGCATTTGTTCATGTACCTCCAATAGAGGTGGTCGACTTGTGGAACAATTTTCCAGTGTATGGTGATTTTGGAGATATGGAATCCAGTTGTTTCTATACTCATAAATACAAGTTTGTAGATTCACTCCTCGAACAAGGTGATATAAAAGGGCTCTATTTTGGTCACGATCATAAAAACGATTTCATTGGAGATTATAAAGGTCTATCTATGGGATATGGTCGTAAAACAGGATATGGATCCTATAATCCAAAATATCAACAAGGTGCAAGAGTTTTATTAATAGACGAGAATCCATACTTAATTACATCCTATATTAGAAATAATTTGGGTGAAATTGATCAACAAAAACTCCATTTACCTGATAATCAATTAAAAGCTCCTTTACATTGTAGTAAACCTGGAGGTATGTATACATGACGTAACACATTTCATCAAAATCTTGACATACATTAACAAATTATTTAATTAATATAGATGGTGAAAATGAAGATTGGCAGATGTATTTAGTAGTATTTGTAATCGTTAGTGTATTTGTTATGTTTGTTCAATATAGAAGGACAAATAAAAAATATATGCCAATAAATAGACCAGCCGAGATGGCTTAATTTATAGATATACTTTTACATTTTATTTTTATAAAATTAATTTACTATAATATTAAAAGCAGAGGATAAACCAAATACTTCAGGTTGATTAACAGCAAATACTTTGGTTGGAGGAATAATAAAAGAACCTTTGGTGGTTACAATACAGTTGTATTCAACCTCAAAAGTACCAGCAGTCAATTGAGTTGTTTGGAATATGACTTTATCTTTTCTAGTCTCACGATATTGGAATGGATTAAAGGTATATGAGTAGGGAATGCTATTGGGCTGAGAATCTGAATAGATGTTGTTGTCTAAAGGTTCAATGGAGCCAGATGCACCATCTTCAACCATTACAACTCCAATGTCATCTGGAGAGTAAATGGAGATAACTACTCTGACTTGATCACCAACGTTAAATCTATTGGGGTTTGTATCTGTTGATTGGTTGTTGCCAGTGACAGATCCTTGGATAAAGATTGCTTTTTCCACAGAGAAGCCATTGTTTACTGGCGATTTTGGTAAATCAGTGGGTGTGTAGGTTAATCCCAAGGAAATGGATATTTGACCATTTCCATGGGCTTCAAAATGAATGGTACCGTTGGGACTATACAAAGAGTCGAAATCAAATTTCTCTTTAATGTTTTCAAACGATGTTTGGGAAAAGAAATGGTTGATTAGGGTTTGACTTTCCTTGTCTTGGAAGGCAGTGAAATTCAAAGACAATGGAGTGTTGTTTGTAAAGCTTTTATCATAGAATGTCATGGCGATAATAGAGAGAGCAAGGGTTTCACTTGATGGGTCAACGGGATAATAGAGTCCAATTGGATGACTAATACCCCCAGATCCAATAAAGTTTATCATTTTCTCTAGTAATGGATTGGTTTGACTGGTCATAATGAAGAGAATGGAGGCATAGGTGGTGATTTGGAGACTAGAATGAGGAGAGTTGTCCATTGATACATAGGCAGTTTGGCCTTGGACTCTGATACTACTTTGGATGTTTTGAATGACTTGGTAAATAAATGCCGGATCAACTTCACCACGCATCACAGAGGCTAAAGCAAAGTAGGTTTGACATAAAAGTGAACAATTATCTGTTATGTTTTGTGTGAGTGCATTAAAAGAGTATTTGTCGACCAAGTCTTCATTTGAGGGTGCCCAGTATCCAAGACCTAGAGATGCATAGCCTATGAGTTCTTTGTTTATGGTGTTGTTGCTTCTGATATCATTGGCAAGCATTTCATTCAATTTGGTGTCTATAAAAGAGTTCCATGTATTTGAGAAATCACCAATGATAGACCAACCGTCAATATTGCATGAGCTCATCAAGTTTTTAAGCACTGCTGCATAAAGGGTTGGGTAGAAATCACTAGATTGTGAACTTGGATACCATTTGATGGAGTTGGGGTATTCAATGTATGAAGAAAAGCCTTGAATAACTTGGTTAAGCACCTGTTGTGATTTAAGAATAAGAGAAGAGTTGTATCCATAGGAAGTTAATGCTCCATAGGTGACTTGTTGAGACAACACTTCAACAGAGCTCAATGATCTTTGGATATCCAAATTCAACAGTTTAATACATTTTTCTTCAACCGATGGATAATGACCTGCACCAGCAATCAATAGCATTGATCCAGTGCCTTGCTCGGCATTGGGAATTTCAATACCTTGTTCAAAAGGTTCTTTTTCACTGATGGCAAAACTAGTTCCAACATAAATAGGTGGTTGTCTGGGTAGGACATCAAACTCGGTTTGAACAGCATCTAGTAGTTGTGATCCTTTGTAGAGGAAAAAGTTGATGATGGCTCTGTCCTGATAGTTGGAGGTAAAGTTAAAAAATACTTTGGTCAAAGAACCAGTTAAAGAGATTGGCTTCAAGTTTAAGCTATCCAATAAACTAATGCAAAGATTATCAAGTTTGGCAATAACTCTGAGACCTTTTGAGTCCATGTGAATAGAACTAAATGTTTCAATAGATACACCAGCTTCAAATTGATCTCCAGTTCTAACAAATCTTGGCACTATAGCTGAGACACTGATATCTTTTTTAGAGATGATCGTTGTTTCTTTGGAATACAATGAACTGGATTTAGTGTATACATAGGCAACAACTCTAAATGTTGTTATATCGTCTGGAGTTTGAATGGGAACTGTAATAGAGCCATTGGTTACAATAACACTGCCGACAAAAAGAGGAGTTGTTTTGAAATTTTGACGCAAGTGGGTAGAGGGCGAAGAGCCCGAGCTGGCCTCAGTGGTAGCCATTGCATCAAAGTTTGCACCACCTTTGGCTGCAGCAAATATTGGTAGTGCAGATCTCTCAAACATGCTGTAAGGGGAAAAGGTTTGTGTTATCCAAGTGGCAAACACACCATCAAATTGATCATCGGAGTAGTCGAAAAAGCTTGATTCCCAGTTGAAATAATACCATTTCTCAATATCTAATCTCTTTAGGATTTGTTTAATTTGAGCAAGATAGTTTTTAAGTAAACTAGTTCTAGAATTTCTAGAGAATGGATATAAAGTGCTTTGTACCAATCCATCACCATTTGATATTGGACTTGGTACGAGATCCAAATTTCTTTTATCCACAACCATTATGCATACGTCTACTTCAGAGTTTACCAATTGACGAGTTTCAATATCTCTAATACGAAGAGTGATGGAAGACTTGGTGTTGGGAGTCCATGTTGGTTTATCAAATTCAAATTCTAAATTCATTGTGGGCTTATTCTTTATAATTTTGGTAACGGTTCCTTCTTGAACAGATGCTTTGTTGGGATCATAGTAGAATAAACTAGTTCTCAATTCCTTTGGCAAAGTGAATCCATGTCCTTTACCAAGTAAAACAACAATAAAATTACAGTAGGAGTTGCATTGTTTTGGGATGTGGAATGAATAGGAATGATATCCATATAGACCCTCAAATTGTTGATGGTTTGAACTAGAATTACAACCAAATTCAAAAAGTACCTTGGATTGTTTAAATGGATTAAAGAAACTAAGTACAATTTTTTCATTGGATTGATATTCACTTTTATCGGTATAAATGGCCAAATCTGATCTCATTCTATATGGATTGAGATCCCAGGTTGATGATGGCTCACCAACATTGATGGAATTTGATATTTTATCTCCATTTGGTGCTACTGCAGATGCATGGATGGTATATATGGCACCAATTTTACTGAGAACGTATGAACATGGTGGACCTTGAGATGTCATCTTTGATGTTGTAAAAATACACTCACCTGAATTGGATGGCTCTTTGGTTGGTGCCGGTTTCTTTGCAGCCAATTTAACTTGACTTTTATCATCATTGATAAACAAGATATCACTCAATACATTTTCAAGAGTAGATTCTTGCTCAACTTGAGAAAATTTAGATGACAATGGTGAGGCAATCTTTTTAGATATTTGGTTGAATAGTTTGACAGAAACAGTAACGTTGTTAACCAAAGTTGAGGTTGGTGTATGATAAACATTGGCAAAGATAAATTGGGGAATACCTGGTGCGACATTATATATATCTCCAGTGATTTGGATATTATATTCTGAATCCAAAATATAGAGTTCAGGATTAGATTTAGATTCCACCAAACTATTGGATTGATCAAGATATTTGGCAGAAAAGGAAATTAAATCACCAACTTTAAATTTATCATCCTTAACTGGGAAATAAAACGATACTAGTGCATTTCCATTGTCATCTGTTACAAAGTAATCGCTTCCACTGGTAGGGGTAGATGTTTGTGTATTAAAGTAATTTGAATTTACTTTCCACTCTACTTGTACCGATTGATTGTTTAATGGCGATCCCAAATAGCTTGATAGATTTAAATTAATGGTTGCTCTAGTATTTTCATCTTGGTTCTTTATAAATGTGTTGTTTGAAGTTAAACTAATGATGGCAGAAGGTAATCTAGGATCAGAGATGTAGATCTCTTTATAAAATGTTGAAGAATCGCCACGATCATTTCCCTCTGTTGAAATTTGAATAGAGTATGAGCCAAAGTCAGTTAGTTCAGGGACCTTGATAGTACCAGAATAGGTACCAAAATTATAATCAACTCCAACCAATTTTTGAGTAAAAGTGATACTACGTTGTTGAATGTTCCAATAAACTGTGAGGGTAAATTTGTGTGAAGCAACAGATTTACCTTTAAAATATGCTTTGATATTAATGTTGTCACCAGCATTATAAAGTCTTCTATCGGTAACAATTTCACCTTGGATATCATTACCTTGTCCAACATAGGATGATAGTTTTGGAACGATTAAAAAGTCTGATCCTTTTTGAACGACAACATATCCTTCTGTATTTTGAGAGTTTTGTATACGAGAAGTACCGTCACCTATAGTTTTACTTGTTCCTTCCAACTTGATGGGTGTTTTAGAAAGATAAGTAGAGTCTGTATTATAAATGGATATTTTTGCATCGGCAACATTTGAATTGTTTGATAGATGTGTTACCCAAAAAGTACGGATATACTGAGTGACCAGCAATTGAGTAACATCAATTGTTGTTTTGGTAACTAAGTTCATTGTATTATCATAATCACCTCTAGTTATAACTTGTAAATAACAATTTGATACTTTAAAAATATTTGCAATATCAAATGTTTTTTGACGAATGGTTGAATCTGTTTCCTTTAATACAATACTAGCAAATGGTTTCTCTTTTATGACTACTTGATTCTTTGTTAATGTTTCCAAAATTTCAAGAATATTCTTTTCAGTCACCGGATAAGCTTTTAATACAAATGGATTGCTTCCATTATAACCCCAATATTGTCCCTATAAAATTTAATTATTTTTATGATTAATATTGAATATAAATAAATAGAAAAAAGAATATACATACTAAATCTCTATAAATTGTATAGAAACCATCAATTTTATCCGATGGTTCAAACATACTATTGGAAGAAACTATTTTAAGAGCAATAGAGGGTTGTACAACAACGACAAACTTTTGAGACACTAAAGGTAAACCCCAATTATCTTTAATTTTATCGGTACCAGTGATGGAAAAACTATAGTTTCCAGGTTTAAAATCACCATTAATAAACAGAGTGGTTGGATTTTGTATTTCAAATTTCAAATTTGGAACTTTGGGTGTAATAGAGAATGCAGAGGCAAATAATTTGGAAGATACAATGGATTTATCAACACCGTGTCTAAGGTAGAGATAAAATGATCTTGCACTTGGCTGCAAAAGATAATCTTCAACCGGGAATATAAATGAATATAAACCAACCACCTGTACTTCGAGATCAACAGAGAGTGGTCCAGATTGGGAATCAAGTCTAACACCTTTAGGAACAGTAATAGAGTAAAGATTATCTTTTAACAATGGTTTGGTTGGTGTGATGCAAAATGAAAAGGATGTATCTTGGTAGGAAGGTCTGATAGGGATAAACGATCTGAGTGGTCTGATCATTGGTCTGTTTTGTTGTGGTGGACAATCTACAATTGTGAATGGTATTTTCTTTTTTTCCGAGACAGAGTATATGACAAGGTTTTTGTTGAGGATGTCTGAATCTACTTTACCAACTCTGCCAATATTTAGTCTAATGATTCCATCGGGGGGAACTTCATTTACGCCTTTGATTATTTTACTGCCATCTATTATACCTGGTATATCTGATGACCAGCTTCCATTGGTAAATGAAATTGTCTTGGGTGACTCTACACCAGAGATTGTAAATTGAGGTGGGGGAGAATTGTATTGAAGGGGATCTGGAATCTTTTCCAATGGAAGACCAGGGTCAGAGAGAATGGTAAATGTACAGTTTAAATCTGATGGCCAAGTATGTTGTACATCGAATCTAGCGATAAAGGTTGTTACCCATCTATAATTTCCAACAATAGGCTCCATGGTATTACACTTTAATTGAAAGGGAAAGAAATGTGATATCTCGCCCAACTTTATCACTGCTTTATCAAATGTAACAATGATTGGTTGATTATTATCCAAAGATGATCCAGTTTGAGGAATGATACTTAATACTTTAATTGTTTGTATTGATGAACTTGTAGTGGTTGTTGGAGTTGGTGTTGATTGTGTTGTTACAGGTCCCTTTGTACCCATGCTAGGTGGTGTTTGAGCAACTATGACTGGGCCAGATGAAGCTATTGGTACTTTGGGTGGAAGCAAAATCTCTTTAAATGGTTTAGGTGGAGGTCCTACCGATTGTAAATATTTTGAACCGGCTGCATGATTGTTGAGCTCAACTTGATCAGTACCATGATCCAAATTGGCGGTTACAATCGCTGCAAGTAATACTACTACCACTACTATTGACAAATGACGAAATTTCATTTTTCGTAATAGGTAGTTATTATTTATTGAATACAGATAATCAATTGTATATTTTACTAATAGCAATAATAAATAAATTAACAATAATCTATTTTTTAAAATAAATAAATAATTAGAATTTGTTTGTTTGTGCTTAATTATATGAATAAATTTATGATGATGATGATTATTTATATGTTTTTTTTTTTTCTATCAAAATACGTTGGTATAATAATTTTAATTATTTGTTTTGTGTGTGTCTGTGTGTGTGAATGAAACATGAATGGGTGAGCGGTATTTTTGCGGGCTGTGAGTATAGGATGATACCGATAAGGTATCGTCCAAAGATATTGTGTTCTTACTATTGTTGGTGAAGAGATAGAATCTGTTGTTGTTATAGATAGAAATACGATTGTTTTTGTAAAATGTATACCTACAAAAAGACATCTAAATAAATATTCCTATTATTATTACTATTGGTATTACTACTATTGTTAAACAAGGCGATGTTGTCAAGAAAAAGAAGTTGATGAAAAAATTCTTTTATCACTTGAAATGAGATTAAATCCATTTTAGTTTATAGAGTGAATAGGAATGGAAGGTGTGTGAGGTGGGGTGATATGTAGGTTTAAGTGTGGTAGTTATATTGTTTAAATTGGTGGATAGATAAGGTGGTGGTGCATTACCACACCAATAAACAAGAAAAGGAAAATGTTATGATATGATTATTATTATTATTTTAGTGTGTTATGATATGTTAGAACCCCACAATCTGTCAAACACATATATATAAACTTTATGTTTTTCTTTGCTCGAGCACCAACTATGTTACACCCAAAATATGCTAAAGTTAAGATGTGATCTTTTGTCACATTTGTCTTTTCGAAAGGGTAGATAATATCCAAAAAGGAATGTAAAAAAAACACGTTGCATTTCGTGAAAATTAAATTTAATTTTGTACCGACACTCCCTGGACAAATGATAAGATATAGATTGATTTGGTAATCAAGCTTTTTATTTTATGTTATTATAATTTAAAATTTGTAGCCACGTGGGATACTATATCTGTGCCCTCACGATTCACAAACTTTCGTTTAACCACGATATGGGTGTGAGAGAGGGGATTGGTAAAGTACATGTGATATCTCGTGAATGTTAATTGTCTGAGGTTCTTGTAGATTGTGATGAGGTGGTCCTTGTGCTCTTCGTGAGTAAAGTAATTTTGATACTCTTGGTCAGAGATGGGCTCCTCTTCTTGGGCAATCTCTGGCTTGTCGTCGATAATGTGCGGATAGGAGGGGAGAAACTTCATCTCTTTGGTCTTGGAGGTATAGGGATTCTTGGGACTAATATCAGAGGTACAGAAATTGACTTGAATGTCGTTGTAGATGTTGGAGTAGAGTGTTCTTGTCTTGAACAACTTGAGGCCATTGATAAAGTCTCCTTGGGTCATCTCGACAAGCAATGGCTGCTCTCTGCCGGTCGACAAATGGTCGGTGAGTGCCAATTGCTTCCCGGTGATCGATATGCAAGTATCGACAAATATATTTGCAATTTTATTAAACGCCCCCAAATTGGGTCTACGCGAGCCACAGTGGGGCGACGAGAGTGTTAAAAATTGATCAGCCTCGCATTTATTAAAAAAACCTTGTCCGTATAATACACCAATAGCATGACGAATAATCAAGCCCCCGAGCGAGTGCCCGAGAAATGATATTCGTAGCCCTACCGACTCTTTTGCCTCCCTGTTGTAGTATTCCATTACCTCGTCTGCTAGTCTTTCGCCACACTTGTCAATGCCATGGTGTGTGCCTAAAAAGAAATCATTACATTTACTATTTACCTATCATGAATAATGTACATCATTAGCATACACTATCCAAGACACATACTCTCTTATACAACTATTGTACAATACATACAATTATTAAATTACTATTATTATTAAATTGATTTAACAAGGCTTCTTTAATTGAATTAAAATCATTTACAGAACCATGTAGACCATGTTGCATGATCACCAAGTGTTTGAAACCATCACTTGTCGGCACCCTGTCCCCTGAATCCAAGGATATATCATTGTCCTTAACATTATCACTACTAGTAGTACTATCTGTTTTATTTATCTCTGTCATTATTACAACACAAAAATAATTAATAAAGAAAAAAAAAAAAAAAAAAACCTTTTAAGGGATTTCCCAAATTCGCGCGAAAAAGTGATCTTGGATTGTAAGATTCCCCACGTAGTAGTATTCATTTTATGAATAATGACTCAAGAGAAAACATTGTTATTATAATTAATACTATTATTTATTTAAATTATAACAGCAGCTTCATTTAAATTGTTATTGGTTCTTTGTAATACTTCAACGGCTCTAGCTCTGCTGAATCCCATATTTACCAATGTTTCAATGTTTTCTTCAGAGGGTGCAATGGGGGTGGGTGGAGGAGGGGCTTGATAGTAAGTGTTGGTTGATAGATTTTGGAATACAGGACCACCATTACGTGTGTTTCTATTGGCGCTTGATGATGATGAGGTACCTGTTGTTGTTCTACGATTATTTCCACCTCTGGTTGTGGTGTCGTTGGATTGAATCAATGGAAGAATCCATTTTGTACAAAAGTTATTTACAGGTCTAGGGAATGATAGATTTGTCAAACCAACCAGTCTTGAGCTGTAAATAAGACCAGATAGCACACCAAATGAACTTGCCAACAAATTTTGTGGAAATGTAAATAATACTTGGGATGCAAGTGCATAGCTAAAGAACTTATCTGTCAATTTAAATCCAAACAATTTAAACCAAATAGTAGGTGGAATATCTCTATAAAATAAAACTAATGTTGAAAAAATAAATGAAAATCTAGGTATATGTAGAAAGATATATTTTAATATCATATGGATAACAAACAAACTTTATCATATACATACGGTGAAGCTTTAGCTTTTTCACCAGTTAAAATAGAATAGGAAAGTTGAATAAGAGTGGTAATTGATACAGATGAAATTATATAGGCAGTATATTTTGAAGAACCCATCATTCTTTCAAATAGTCTAAATGAATAAATAAATATACTACCAAATACAAGTTCAGGAACATTTGTAAATAGAAATTGATTTGAAATCATTGATAGTATCTGAGTTCTTTCAATCACACCAACTAAAAGTGAAACGCTAGCTGGCAGCCAAGACACTACACCTCCCTTTTTTATCATAAAATAATTATACATCAAGTTAACTCCAAGTGATCCGAATAACATTATCTTTGTTACCGGTGCATTTTCTGTGATGATATTTTGATGTGATATTTGGTAATTGTAATTGTAGTGTTGTGTAGTTGTTGTATTAATATATATAAATCTCTATATCTTGTGACATACTGTGATCTTTTATTTATCCTACCACTCTGTGTTCAATGTACATACGTAAACCTGAAGGACCTGATGAGTACATCGTGTGGGGGGTCTATATTACTCTATGAATATATAGTTAACTATATAGGATATTAATCGATTGTATTGGAGGATGGATAAACAATAAATGTCATAACAAACAAAATTAAAAAAATTAAAAAAAAATTAAAAAAAAAAAATTAAAAATTTATGTTGCAACATCCATGTTCATGTTTTTAAGAGTATTTTATTAATAACACATTTACTTTCCAGAAAAATATTTCAAAAGAGTGTTCATTATAGCTTGAATGGGTAAAACGCTCGCCTTTTGCATGGTTTTAAATCATTTCTCATCCAAAAAAATAACTTGGAATAAAGATCCAGCTCAACCATTCGTTGGATCACTCGATATTTCAACTGAATCTCAATTGGCAACAAAAGAGTGATTCACTAGAGGATGTTGTTTACCTGATTTGAATTCACCCATGTTTGGAGGGACCTGATTTTAATTTGATATTGTGTGTTTAGATGAATTTCAATCAGTTTTATTCTGAAAAGATAAATTTTTAATGATTATTGTGAATAAGATTATTATTATTGTTGTTGTTGTTGTTGTTGTTGTTGTTGTTGTTTTGAGCCGTATTAGCATAATTGTTCAATGTGGAATTTATCAAAACTGCTGATAACTCCATCATTATTATGGCTTGAATGTTAATGATTGTTTGCTCTCATGACCCAATCTGGCGAGGTGATTCATTAAAACTAATAGGTTGACGAAAAGTACAACAAATTTGTGGTAATGTCATAATTAACTTTAACATGATCATAAATATATATATGACATTGCTACTATTGTTATTATATTCTTCCTCTTACTGAACCCTACTCTCAACTAATATGACTAACTATTATTATTAATATTACTATTCAATATTGTGGAATATACAAATTCCTCAGACATAAAATGAATGGCCCTAGAGAGACTAAAACTGAGGGATGCATCATCTATAGGGGGTATCTCATGTTATCAAAACAGCAGCGTATCAACTTAAAAAAAAAAAAAAATAAATTTTATTTAATTTTTTTCTACCACC